>KN894984.1:2760-13946 GCA_000934455.1 Apostichopus parvimensis
CAAATATAACAAAGTAAAAGGTTCGAACATATTAAAAAGACGACAAGACAAAACCGAATAAAATGAACTTACTTGTATTAAGGAGACAAGACAAAAATAATAATCACGTTCTTAACACGACACACGTATGTGACAAATCCAACACATATATGAATAAGTCAGTAAAAGTAAAGTGCAAACACAAAACACATATTGAAAACATTAGGACGGTGAAAGAAAGCACAGAAGGAAAATGACTGAACAATAAGAAGCATACAGCAACAAAAAAAAAATAGGAAGAGTGATACAAACGTCGTAAAAAGGGAACACATTAAAACGAACATTGTAAACATAACCGCAAGCGGTTTTCAAACTATTACTTCTCTGAAATATGTAAGGGGTTCCCTACCATCCGGTATCATACCAAAGCAATGGTGTGAGCAAATAGGAGCTGGGGGAGGGGGGCGCATGAAAAGTCTTACTTTCGCCGGCAAGGGCGCGAACCAACGATCTACCCGTTGCTACGTTTCATTGTTCTAATGTCACCGACTGCCACCGATATTGATAATAACTGCCCTCAAAGTGTCAATACAGTTTTTCCAGGTCAAATGCTCGTCCAACACAACCTCCAGATATTTATTTGTATGAAGTCACTCTCTCCCGTTGCGGAGCGTCCATACAGTCAGGGGTGGATGCCCCCCCCCCCCTGACGGACTCAAATGGACTGCTGGCGCCCTTTTCAGATTGTTACCACTTTTTACTTATTAGCGATTATGGACTTTTTTATTGCGCTCTCATCTACCTATTGACATTTGTCACATTTTGATGGTGTATTTTTCTGACAAAATGCTCTAACGGCGGTCTTTAATTTAATGGCGATGACAAATGGCGATGACACCTATTTATTCTTCGTTTATCTGCAAATTAGCAAGGCCCGGAAAGGGTCATTTCCGGCGACCATAGGGAGTATCTTTACTCAAAAAATTTCTGTACGCTCCGCGCCAACCTGTGGTGGCGCTCCGCTTAGATAGTGTCGAAAAGCGCCCCTACGGACCATTCTCGCCCCCCTGACCAATACCCCTAGCTCCGCCACTGACTCTCTCCACTACTCTGTCCCCAGTGTTAACCTGATTCAGTGAAAGTGTGGGTTTAGGGGAGGATAGTAACTACCAGATTGACGAAAGGAACATCCTAAACGGAGGAGAGGAACATCTATACTGGGGACCAACATAGTGTATAGCCGACTTTATGTATTATCAATGGCGTATAGGAAGCTATAATGTAGTTGGGAGGTGGAAGGGGCAGAGAGCCGGTCATGTTTTGGGATCTTACAAACTAGATGGTTACGCGCGCATACTAACATCTAAAAAATATATCTTGATCAGAGTATATTAGCTATTTCTAGAGCTAATGTGGTTGTTTAATTCATAATTTGTTTCATCCAGCAAGGCTTTATGTACGGTATGTGTTACTTGCGGACACAATTCAGGGAACGGCCATAGTCAGTTGCATGTCTTGTAAATGGTACAGAGTGGTGCTCCCATCGCTGTGCTACGGTAGAGATACAAACGTATGGAACGGACGGTACTGTCTATATGTTTCTAATCCAACTCGACAGATAACGAGCTGAACTGCCACCCGTGAAACTATGTATCTGTCTGCGCAAGACTGCCATTTACAGACAATGACCCAGTCAAATTGTATTATTTTTATTGACACACCCGAGCAGCACTACCAAGTTTTTATCTCCTCAAAATTGTCGAAGGTTAGTCCGTAGACGTAAACATATAAGTCAGCGGGCTGGGATGGGGGGGGGGGTGCTATAGGTCTCCAAATAAATTGTCGTTACATTAGCATGGCTTTACGGGTAGATTGAAGATAAAACCATATCTTTTCTTCCCGTAAAGCAAGTCTTTTTTGTTAGAAATTAAACTATCTGCCAGCCTTAAAACTTGTCATGTATTCAAAGAGGAGGACCATTGTTACGAATTAACATATATGGCGTGCCCAACCTCCTGTGCAGTGCCAGACTCCCGAGCAGTGCCGGTAGACAGTCTCGGTGCCCGACACTTGTGCAATGCCAGGCCCCTAGACAGTGTAAGGAATGCCAGACTCCTAGTCAGTGTGTAAATATGAACGGTACTTAGAGACGTTCAAGTATATTATGAAACTTGTTCAATGTTCAATGTTTTGTCTTTGATGTTTTCTGTTTTACAATGGCGTAGGAATCGGGGGGCTGGGGGAGGGGGGCGCCACCACCAGTGAAAAATATGGGGGCGGAAGTATCATTCCGCCCCCCCCGCTTCGCAAGTCAGAAAACCCCTTTTTCATTTCTCAATAAATGATAACAACATTCGTCATTTTACTCAGAACATTTTGGCAGAAAAAAATCTCATTTGGAACACCAAATTGCATCTAAGGCCAGGTAAAAATGCAAAATTATTTACAAAATGGAGTGGGTGTTGAAGTGTGCTATATTGCACCAAATTGCATCTGAGGCCACCTGGAAATGCAAAAAATTTTGCCGGCCATCAGGCCATCAGTCTTCAGCCCCCCCACTCAAAAGTACCTACCTACGCAACTGCTGTTTTACAAGCCTTTGCCTCTTCCCCCATCATGTCCCCTCCTTTCGACCCGGGGCTTCCGGTTACACACCGCGGACGTGGGTGGCGTTACAATAGTTTCTGGAACCTCTAAAGAAAGAAATCTATAGCTACGCCCCTGATCCGAGTTCTTTTCATACATGTAGTTTGTTTTTGAAGTATAGTTATATTTATAAAAAGTGATGTAAATAACCGAAGCTAGTAACCCCATATGGAGCCTTTCCTCTCGCTCTTATTCTTGTGAGTTTCCAATGATACACACCCTTTACGCGAACGTATAGCATTATTTGACATTTTCAAGTGTTTGTTAAATGTTTCATTTAGATGTTGGAGTCTTCAACATTGAATTTAATTATTTATTGGAGTCCCGTTAACCAAAAGAAGAAAATAGTGTAATATATTTTTACGCTTCTAAGTTATTTACTCGAGTCAAAGGCAGCTCGTGACACATTAGTAATACACTAACGGTAGGATCCTGCTAATCTAAAAAAAATAGAAAATTCTGCCTCCACTCTCCGGGGAGCGTATTTTTTTTTCCCAGGACGAACGTGGGCATCGGCCAATCAAATCCCTGGATTCCAAACATGTGACGCTTTTTCCAAAAACATGTTCTGAATCTTTTTTCCTAGTTTTGACCCCAGATTATGAACGACAATCTTTCATTTTCTCTAAATCAGGATCTCTAGCCCACTTTCTGAACCCTAACTCTGATTTCAAACGAATTTGTAAAATCCTGAAAAACCTGAAACCCACGTTCGTCCTGGGAAAAAAAAATACGCCTCCGGGGACTATACTCACAAGTAACATATGACATTCAACCGACCAGAGGGTGATTTAATTCCTGTACAAGAACTGGGATGCCGAATTAAGTAGCCCGTTTATATCTGTACATATTTAAAGAGACCTGTTCACGGAAACGTTACCCGCAGAAAAGATTGGTTAAATATTATATTTTCTTGTGTTCGCTTTCTCACGTTATCTGCTGACCGTAAGAACCTGCTAAACAGACCATTAGACCGACATTAAAATCTTAACCTTCGACTATATGTCGTCTACTGAGTTTGAAGTAATATAGTCGTAGTCACCACTTTGTACAGCAAAAGTGCCCTATAAATAAAATTTCGACATTTCTTCGCAATTTCGACTATTTCAAAATATCCACTGCAGTCTCGCATCAATTTATATTAAATTGACTTTGCATTCCAAATGTTCTACTATTTGTCTCACAATGTCTAGTTTTCTTAAAAGTTTGAGTTTTCTTTTTCTTGGAAAACACTCTCGAAATTTGTAACTTTATGGCAAAATTTCCGCATAAGTTGGAAAATTTTGTTTTTGTGGATGTAGAGAAAAGGGCCGGAAATGCGTCGGATTGTCGGATACATTAATGATGATTTGATTAGTTTGATGGTCTGGAACTCGTTTTGCTAGTACAAAGGATCCAGTGGAATGATGCAGTACTGCCACGGAGTGCATGCCTAGTTGCAAAGAAGGAAGGGGAAGGAAAGATACTCCTTGCTCCCAAACTTTCCAAAATGGGGGAAGGGAAGCTTCCCATCTGCCCAAGTACCCACGCGAATGATTATTACACATGCGTCGTCATGAAGCAGGTAGTCGATCTGAAACATGTCAAGACCGTGCGGAACTCATACTTCTCATTGTATTCGCGTTTACCATCCTGAGCGGGGAAGAGAACAATTCAATAGGCTTGTAATCCTAATTGTTTTTTAGCTTGAATGTTTCAACGTAGCAACAATACCCGCATATCACAGTAGCCAGTTGTTGAGCATTTTTGGTCACTAAAACTACGGTGCCCGTGGTAAAATTACCATAGACCTGTTTCTGTGCGTGCACGATGTAGCAGAAAGCGCGAAATACATCATGTAATATATGATTGAACCAGGGAGTTCCATACAACTCCCTGATTGAACTAGGTTATTCTCCAGCTGTGGTATAATGACGATGTTGTCCACACTGAATAAGCTGGACCTATGTAGGCTTATATGCCTTCTACTGATGGTAACCGGTGTTAAGCTTACCAGGAATACGTATCGAGAGGAACTATTATTGCTTGTTTCTTTCGACGGATTTCGCTGGGACTATCTTGAAAGGGATTTAACGCCTACTCTCAATGATCTGGCAAAACATGGAAGTCGAGGAGGGTACATTATAAATCCGTTTGCGACAAAAACTTTACCCAGCCACTTCACAACTGTTACGGGTCTCTACGAAGAATCTCATGGACTAATAGGGACAAAAATGTATGATCCTGTACTAAACGAGACGTTTCACAGAAACAACACCTCAACCAAGTGGTGGAGTCAGACTGGTCAAGAGCCTATTTGGATAACTAACCAAAGACAGGGAGGCAGCAGCGCCGTTATCGAGTATCCCGGTATGGACGTCCCTTTTGGCGGTATGAGGCCAGATTATGAATATTCCCATTTCAGTTACTCCATACCTTTTGATAAAAGAAGTGATTTTGCTGTATCTTTACTTGCCAATGGGAGCATCAATTTTGCAGCTATCTACTTTCAAGAGCCGGACCTAACCGGTCACCAACATGGACCAGATTCTTTTGAAATGAATGACACGTTGAAACTATGCGATAATACTGTAAAACATTTGATAAAGGAATTAAAAAAGGTTGATTTGCTCCATGTAGTGAATATCATTTTTACTTCAGACCATGGCATGATTTCAGTAGATAAAAGCAGAACAATTTACGCTGAGAATTATCTGAATGATACGATTTATCCACACTTCACTACCGAAGACAACCCTGTTCTCTCGATTTGGCCAAGGAAGGGTAAGTTTGGTACTATTTACTGTCATTGAATGCTGATGGAATGTCATGGTTCCAGTCCAAGTTCCAGTCCAGGTAATACCACCATATTACTGAAGGCGCTTCCCCTGCCCTATGCACATGTAACATGTTTGATGTGTTCATTTGGGGAGGTTGTGGTGGGAAGGGGGTGGGGTAGGCCTACATAAAAACTTTGATAGGCAGATAGTGGAAGAGTGACTGATTTGCGGATGCAAACCACAAATACGCCTCAATACGGCACTAGTTAGATAACAAGAGGGCAAAACTGGAAAAGGGTAGTGTTCTCAAACAAAAACCAATCACTTGTCATTTATGAAATGGCCTTTTGAGGTATTCACAAAACAGAGGGGTACATGCTACTCAGAAACTGCTCCTGATTGTGTCGCACAGACAGAATACGCTTTGAAGGAATTTTGAAAGCAAAATGTCTGTCAGAGTTTGATGGCCTGTCTGTAAAGATCTGCTGTGTATGGAATAGTTTAGGTGCCATAGAAAAGATATATATTGGGGGGATTGGGGGCACAATTTAAAGACCTTTGGGACTTTCACCCACATAGTTTATATTACAAAATATACATGTCAGAAAAGGGGAAAATCCTTTGGAATGTATACATGTAGTATACTGTATATCTCAGACCCTGCTGGATGTCTAGGAGAGCATGCCGGAAGCTGCAGCAAGTTTAGACATTTGCAAACTCTCAATGCTTCTGTCAAAATTTAGAAGTTCAATCTCTAAATTTTTACTATTAGTTTCAAAATTGTGAAACTAATAGCTGATAATTTAGCTGCCAACTGTACATTGTTCTTTGAAAATACAAAGCAATCAAGCTGAATGATTCAGCAATAAATGCTGTGTTGGCAGAGACCTGATCTTGCCCAACCCCACCTTTCCCTCTGTCTATTCTTGGTTCTGTCTCTAAAGAGATGTACATGTACCCGTTACTCTATACTCAAACCTACAGCATATCATTCATATTTACCAAGTGGGAGTTGTTACAGTAGCTCCAAGGACTATACCTGAATCAGTACATTATGACTGTCAGTACTGTACGTCCCTCCGATGTTTAAACAATGTGTCAGGTAAAGGCAGTATGCCGAAATGGGACTGCATAACAGTACGTCACCTGCCACAGTGGCCCTAAAAAGTTCTTTTGGAGTGACAAATAACTTGTTATCAAGATTCAAGACTTACTGTATTTGAGGAGTTATAACTCTTTTGTTAGAAACACTGTTCCAGTTGATTAATCTGAACTTCTATGTGGTTGACTGATAACATACTAACTAGTTTATTATTTCAAATGGCCTTAAGCCTATTCCAAAACATACTGTATCCCACATTACTGCTCTTATAGAATGAGGTTGCAGAGGGAAATAATGTACTGTACCATGTTCATAAGCAATGCCTCTAAACTGCACTAGATGTAGTTTGTTCATACTATAATGATAAGGAGTATATAGTTGACACATGACTTTTTTACATACACAGACATTACGATACTATGAACAGATCTTCAACAGACAATATTCCTGATGATCAAGTACAGTAGTGTGAAGTTGTTTCCCTCGACTTCTTTAATTTATTCCTTGTGCCAGTTTGGATACGAACATGAGCCTGCAGTTCATATGCTTCTAATGGTAGCGACTCTGGCAAGCCAAAGGGCTGTATATACCAGTGGCAGTAACAAGGAAGGGGTGGGGATTAGGCCCTTATCATGATGCTTTGCCCCGGACAGTCCCCCCCCCCCTTACGTCCAAACTTCCTTCATTTGGATAAAATTAGGCTAACAAAATGCTATATACTGTCCTGGAACTTGGTACCCTGAATCCGACAGGGGCTTTGAAACACATTCCAATGAATTTGTAATCTACAGAATGTATACTTCTGCACTGAAATAATTAGACAGCAAAACTGCAGTGCGGTTTCGATGATGCTACATGAATAATCTTATATGAATATGCCACACTAGGCTGTAGCATATAGCCAGGATGAACAACATACTTCAATCTTAGTAGTATGTACAGCAAAAAGCCTTGAGATCTGACAAACAGTATTCACATTGGCATCTGATGACAGAGATGGAAACTAGCTTTTCCTGTATTCAGCAATCAGCAGATTGATTGATCACCAAAGACAACAGGCTTCTTACACCTACAAATTGTACATTAAGCAGACCCAAGGCAATTTTTTCCCCCTTGTCCCCAAGATTTTGCACCTGGTTTGCCTCCAAAACATCTAACTTGGTGACAATTAATTTTCGTAAACGGCGACTGGTCATTTCCTCAACGTTTAGAACTACATCCAAACCTGAAGTTTTAATTTATTATTAACATCAAAACCCAAAATAGCACAAAAGAATTGCCTGACAGCACTACAGTGACTGGGCTTGGAATAGCTTCCACAGAAGTTTCTCAAAGTTTCTCAAAATCTAACATCTTCTGAGGACGTCACCCCCTGGACCCCAACCAGAGGATTTGAAATATATCCCATATGTATTGAATATCTCTCTCTTTCATGTATTTGGTACATTTAAAATCGTTATGTGAGAACAAGGTATATCTGATTATGCTTGAGATTCCAGGAAGTTTTTCCCCCTGGACCCCCACTATGGACCCTTGGACAATCACTAGTGCCCTAAGATACATTCCAGAAAATGTATTTGTAATTCCTCTTTCTGACATGTAACTTTGCCCTCGAGAATTGCTAAAAAGGCAAACAAGAACCATCTTAAAGCGCTGCAGCTTCTTGGGAGCACTGCATTCCCAGCCAATACAGAGTGTACAGTTTCCTCTTTTGTTGGTTAAGTTCAATGGCAAACTTTACTCAGCTAGTCACTGCAATCTGTCGAATAAAATCCAAGTTTGTCTCGAAATTCGATCACATTCCTCTTGAACAAGTGGGCACTATGGCTCCTTGCAGTAAACTGTTGTATGTCATCACCCAATATCATAATATTTATGCCCACATGTATCAGCTATTAACCAACAATGCATTCCAAGTTTGGATAATCTGATTTAAGGTTGTGGAGTTATTTCAATTTTAAAATTTTGGCCCCTCCCCAACAAAATTTAAACAGATAAAATTTTGCACCTTAATGGTCCCAAACATATTTGGCCCATTTATAGTGGGTCAAAACTATGTTGCCCCCCCCCCCCCATCAAACCTTTACATTTAATGCCTTATGTCATTTCTGTCCACCATCTGTCAGGGATGCATCCTCATTGTTGTTATAAAGTGAAGGGACCTTTGAGAAATTGAGGGTGCTTATATGTGAAATGCTGCATTTTAGTTTGAAACTTTGACATAATGTTGAAGCATTTTCAACTGTTTAAGATTGTGCTGTACATATAATAAAAACAATAATAATTATCACAAGGCAGTAACTTTTAGAACACTTAATCGACCACAATAGTGGGAGAGGCCCGCAAGGGTTTATGGTTACAACTTTCACTTCGAGTTGCTTTCAATAAGTACTACATTTTACTCAAAGTTGGATCTTTTCAATTTAGAAAGTCATTTCAGATGTATTGACCGAGATTGTTCTTGGATAAAAAACCCACCTTACTATGACCTGGCCCTGATCGAACCCGAAACTCCGGATTGCTAAGCCTCATTGCTTCAAATGCCACTGCCTTCCCACTCGGCCACATCACTTACGTACAGTATATGTGCTGTAGCACTTATATTATAAGTGCCACAGCACTTAGCTGTGTTGTAGGAATTTGTTTGCTATAGGAATTTTGTCCTAGAAATACTCTAGGAATTTGTTTAATATGTAATATTCTGCCTGTCAGACGTGGATTGAGCCTCCCTCGATTTATTCTTTGAGGGGATGGGGGGAGGTTGAACCCTCCTAGTGGGTATACAGTACTGTATGTGCATATTTGCGCTCGTGCCAATTGAACAAAACGTATACATTTGCCTTATATAAGTGCTTTTTCCACAAGTTTCTTGGGAGGTGGCAAACAATCTTATAGCCTAGGCATTACAGTGTTGAAAAGGTTACCAGGACATTCTCAGTACAGTAGAACGAGGGTGCTAAGGTTGTGGGGAGACAGGTAAGCTTGTCACTCGTAAAATATCCAAACTTCCCCAGTAAGTTTTGGAACTTTTTATGTTTGCTGTTTTGATGATCTCTATTTTCTTACCCGTAGGAAGCTTTAGTTTCTTCCTCGCCAACCATGTTGATCAAACTTTCGTTTTTCCCACAGAGTCTCATGTTGAACCATTGTACCAATCACTGAAGTCAGCGCCACACGTAACGGTTTACAAGAAAGATGAAATACCAGATGGATACCATTACAAGAACAACATCCGTGTTGCACCAATTGTGGCTGTGGCAGACGAAGGATGGATGTTGGTAGCTAAAGACTGGGATCCTTGGCAACTCTCATGTAAGATATTGTTGCCATGTAGATAATGATTGGGTAAACATATGACAAAATTTACTTCAAAATATTTTAATATGTAGGCTACTGGAATAGCCTATTCAAATTGCACTCAACATCTGTTAGTCAACCGGAGAGCACCTCCTAATCCATTGCTTGATATGTGGGTAATATTGGAACAATATTCAAGAGGCATGTCTGGCAAATTATAATGTAACTTATGTAAATCTTAATGTACAGATTCCTGGTAATGCACCATAGATGCTCTCGAAACTGGTCTTTCAAGACAATTGATGTTCTTATCTGTATCTTTCCCAGATAAAGGTAACCACGGTTTCAACAATTCTTTGAATAGCATGTTTGGATTTTTTATTGCACATGGGCCAGCTTTCAAGAAGGGAGGACTTGTGGATTCCTTCCCCAGTGTTGATATTTACCCGTTGATGTGTCATATCTTGGACATTAAACCAAATTCCAACAATGGCACTATGGCAATAGTTAGCATGCTTCTGCATACATCTCCTTCAAGTTGGAAAGTCTTTGTACTTGGTAAGTATGTCAAAATTTACCAATTTTCTTGTGTCTGTTTTTGAAAAACTGAAAGCCCAGGACTTATCAACTCTCAAGGCAGCTTACTGCAGTATGACCATGGTCATATCAACTCCGAACCACACATGGACTTCGAGTTTTACTGACTTTCTCTGTTGTTCATTAACTTTGGGATCATTGCAATCATTCATTAAAGCCTGTGTCAGAGCTGGGCTTTTACTGTTACCTGGTAGAAGCACTTTAAGAGTATCCTGATAGTGTATCCAGGTAATCGTCAATTAACTTCATTCCTCTTACCTGTCTCTGTTCTACTTATGCACTTAATCTACCTAGCCTACAACAGTTGGTAACATTTTAACACTGTGCCCCCCTGACCTACTTCAGAGCTCCCAACTGACCCGCATTTCGCGGGTTGGACCCACATTCTAACACCCAAACCCGCTGACCCGCGCAAGCGTCTGAAAAACCCGCATTGTAATTGTCAAGTATACATAAAAAAAATTGCATCAAATTTTGACATAGCAACCATCATTTCTTTAGCATTTAGCATAATAGAGTATAAAACCTCCTTTACAGCATCATTTGAACCTCAAATTAGCCTATATTTCATTTCATTGGGGCGAGCAGTGAACATTTTCATGCCACGGGAAAGAATTAATTATCACCTACTATTCAATTTATTGATGTTACACACAAAACTAGAGCACCAATGGTGCAGAGCTCATACCTTTTCGAGCTCAAAAATGTAGGGCCCACAAAACTTTATGGCCCACCAAATTTCAGGCCATTTTTCAGATTCCACCAATTTTGGGCCCATGAGGCCAAACATTTTAGGTTCAAAGACA
>KN894987.1:0-13465 GCA_000934455.1 Apostichopus parvimensis
AGTAAGAATATCAGTCTTTCGGGCCGATTTTCCAAAACTAGGTGGTGACAGTCGATTTGAAACCCGGTCACTTTCAGTCCGAGCGATAATTGAGTAATTTATAATATTTATGTGATGTGACGAACATCTCTTACATAACCTAGTGTTTCCAGGTGATTGCTGAATGGAAGTCTGACTACACTATAAATGGAATCATTTTTTCCGTCCTACCTTAATTTCCGATCTAATCTTGCTAGTATCAGGTGCTTCGCTGGCACTGCTGTCCATGTTCCTGTAAGAACGAAAGAAGATGGTAAATCCGGGTGTAGAAGGTTTAAAAGTTTAAATTCGCAATGACGGCATGCGCATAAATCTCGGTGCTATAATTGCTCAGGACCACAAGTTTCTTGGAATGATGCAAAAAAAACTTACAAAAAACTTAAGTGTTTCTGATTTGTGTGTCTCAAACATCAATGTAGCAAAATAATTTCACGTTCCATATTATCTTTAGCATTTCCGATGTTTTTCAACCACTCAAGATAGCCTGGTTTTCGTGAATACAGAAACTACTTCATTCTTCTTTGGATCTGCATAAAAATGCCAATTTTTTACGGCGCAATTTTTCATACAATGCAATACCCAAAAATGATTTCCAGGAATTTCACTTTGAATAACAATGTGAGGGTATGAATATGTTTTTAAAAAATGAATTAACATTAATCAGACACTACAGCATAATATGGTGCTTAGTACGAATATCAGCTACATACACCAGCATTTGTGCAAGACATTTACTTATTTTGGAATAGCGATTTTGTTAATTGATAGAAAGAAAAATTAATCCTGGACTTGTGTGACTTCACGATTTCCATTTAGTTTAGCTTGTATGAAGAGGGTGAAAGGACAAACCTGTATTGATTGGCAAGTTCTGCATCTAAATCCTCCAGTCTTTCAAATAACGCTGAAAAGAGAGCGGAAGATTGCTAAAATAACTTGATGCAAACCAATCAAAATTTTGACGAGGCTTCAAGTTCCAAAAGATAATAAAGTACATGAACAATGATATACAAAGCCCAGAGGTCACTGATTTAAATTCCGTTTAGCCAGAAATTACTTTGCACTTTTCGAGGTTCCCACAGAAAGTTTAAAAGGAAGGAAAGAAAAGGTAACTGCAAAATCTGCTCGCTTCAAAGTAAAGGATGAATTTGAAAGTGCAGTTCTAGTTTCCTTTCTCTGTGCTACATCTCTTTAGGGATGAAGGGGGAAAATACTTATTTTCTACTTTTAATGCAGAACAGAGATCAGACGATTCAAGACTTCCAAACCATTCTTGTCTTGCTAAATGATACCAGGCCTCTCACCTCTCTTTTCGGTCCAGACAGCGAGATCGGAAGCGACTTCTGGCACCACGAGAAAGGTTTTCCATCCTCTTTCTTTCTTGGATTTCAGGATATCTCCAAAGATGTGATCCCCGACGTAGAGGATATCGTTACCGGTGGAACTGATCATGTTGCTGAAGACTTCGCAAGAGCCGCCAGAATAAACCTGTCCAGGTTTGAACGGTCCGTCGTGCCTGCCTATCTTGAGTGATCCCGTCTCCTGGATATGGCAAAAACAAAAACACAGACATAGATACATAAATCAACATGTTCTGGTTAGGCTATGAGAGTAAAGAACACAGCACATCAGGTAAAGAATTCTAAGAGGTAATTTAATTTGACCAATTTGGACAGCCTTCTTTTGTAAAATCCAAAATATCACTGTCATGAATTATTTAAGGTAAAGTGGTCCAAGTATTCGGCAATATTTAGAAAATGATGAAATCTTGATGTTTTTCTTCTAGGTACGTGCTACATTAATCCCGAAAATGACAGGGAGACCAAACGGCCACTGATGTGTGTGACCAGACAACAATACTGAAACTTTCTACGGTTCCTGATACAAGCTCTACCTCATACTCCACCTTAAACAATCGACAGTAGAGTCCAAAGGTTTACCATGCACAATCAAAATTAATTTGAAACAACTTTAGAAAAGTACTTTCCTGGAGAATGTGCAAAAACAAAACAAAATTTTTTCAAAACTTTCAGGAGTGTTAGACAGCAAGGTAACAGTAGAAATGAGTTGATGTTGGTCGTAGAATAATACTTCTTGAAGTTTCAATATGAGAGACCATTATTTGACCTTCCAGCATATTTGGGTGACCATTGACCTATCCTTCCCTGCCGATCATCCCATTGTGGAAAATATCCACGGAAACTTACCAGGTCAACTTGTCTTAAGATTGTCCCTTCGCCAAAGAACAATGGCTTCTTGGCATCAACGATGCATACATCAAAGTATTCGTACCACTTCTTCACTGGCTGTAAGTAAGACAGTGTAAATTACATTTAACAAGAGGTACTCTAAATGAGATGTTTGATGTGAATAATTGTCAGTGAAATAAGTCATTAGGATGAACTCTACCTTTTAAAGAGTTAATATGCTGCTTCAAGGCAGTAAAAGAGAAACTCTTGCATCTAAATACTTTTCTTAGAGTTCTTTAGCTACTGAAGTCTAAATTACAGTCAAATCTAGTAATAACTAATGAGATCATTGGTGTGGTGTGTCATCATCTCAAAAGTTAATAATTAAGGACAAGGGTAAAAGTCATAAGCTAGTAGAAAATTGTTTGAAGGCCTGTCAAACCAAGTGTTGTTGTATGTAACAGTAATCTTAAGTGATAAGTAACTGCATGTTACAGTCACTGTTAATGACTATATTAAACCACAAGTGGAAAGTTACAGTAAATAACAGTAACCACAAGTGGCAGTTACTGTAAGTGACAGTAACTACAAGTAACAGTACCTGCCAGTGCCGGTAACTGTAATCGTCAGCGACAGTAGCCGCAGGTGACAGTAACTGTAATGGTAACCATAGGTGGTCACTGTAACAGCAAGTGTAAGTACCAGTAAGTCATTCACTGTAAAAGCAACTGCATGTAACAGTAACTACAGTAATGGTAACTAAGTACACTGCAAGAACAGTAAATTCAACACAGGCAGAGAGACCACAGATATATTGAAGAGAGGCCCAGGAGACATGCACCGGTATATACCAAACTTACGATTGAAATAGCTGTGCATATGAAAACTATTTGTAAAAGTAAGAAATGCTGACGTGAAAAGCATGCTGCAACATTTTCTACTTAATACCTTGTCTTGAACAAAAATATGCTTGTCTCTTAAGTGTTTAGTGCCACAGAAGATTTCAGAAGAGGGGGCCCCATGCACCGAAGGTCCCCACTATGGATCCCACCTTCACTGAACAAGATGTGATACTGACTCCAGATGTCCGATAATGTCGTTCCTTGTGCATCTACTTGCGAGGTAATAAGCTTTACATAGTTGAAAATACAACCCCTATTGAATTGTCAAAAGGAAGAGATGGACTATTCTTCTTATTTTTAATTCTGCACCGGCAGTGGCTGGCTCTACTTTCATATATAATGCAAGAGTAACAAAACGTTTGACTTACGACACCGTTCTCGCTAGGCACATCGAAAAGGTATTTCATTATTCCCTGCAATGATGTAAAATATTAAAAGTGAGCATTTCAATAAAATCAGGAACTCATTCACACTGTTTTCCTTCAATATAAAGAAACCATAAATCAACGAAGCAAATTGCTTCTTTTTTTTTTAAGACGAGGTACCAGACCCATTTCACTTTGGTTGTGTTTGTCCTTCGTGTGATTTTAATCATTCTTAAATATCTCCCCCTGTTATGAGGAATTTATAATCCCTCTCCTATGTGACTTCTCTGGTCATTTGGTCTCTTATGTTACTTGACTTTTCAAAGTTTTTATTAGGCAATGTGTCAAAGGTCAAAGGATGATGATGGTGCTGCGATCTCATAGGATGAAACATTTTGTGCTGTGCAGTTTCACACCATAGGCATAACATGTCTTTTCATACGATAGGCACTGCTCGTTTGCTGAAATAATCACTATTCTTTGATATTGATTTTCAGCCTTGCTGCAAGGGATTTTGTAGCTACTGCAGCTTTTGGTTTTGACACAGTGCCACACGATGCAAGCATCTCATTTCAGATTACCTTTGTGTAGCTGTATCCACTGTTTGTGACCAAAAAGGCTCTCTTTCCATGGTCTTGCATTCTGAATAGAAAAAAAAAATTCTCTGTTTGAGCAACACGAAAGACTCGAATGACAACGGTGGATGCAATTCCAGGTATTGCATATATCAAAGGTACCATAAGATATAGTAAGGGTTGGATACCTGATAATATTGAAAATATTTTCTCTCTTGGAATCTTTAATTCTTTTTACATTTGATTAATTTATCAATGGCTATTGGAAAGGGCTAATTTTAAACATGAAACCAAGTTAATTAAGAACTTTCTCGTCCACTCCATAATTATCAACTAGCAGCCCTAACGAGCTGTAAGTCTAGTAGTGATATAGAGATCATTGAATAAGAAACTAATTGAAGATAGCTTGAATAGGAACCACAGGAGGTATTAGCTTTAGAAGGTATACATCTGTATTGTTGCAACCAAATTTTCCAAGGTAAAAGTTTGTTTAATCTGCAAGTAATTGGTTGCCCTTTACTGGAGTTCTACACTTTCAACTTGTATCATATTTGAGTCACTCTACAATTACTATTCTCAAACTATAGGCAGAGACCCCAAAATTGTTCTCCAAGCTTTTACAGTGGGTTATGAGCTGGCTAGAGAATACAAAATAACTTGCTCATTAAGGAAATGTTTCCATGCAATCAGACATTCAACATGATCCATATTAAAGTAGTGATTTGTTTCTCACGTTTTGGTTAATGTGTGTTGCAGTTGTTAACTGACTTTCAGTCCATTTTGCAGTCAATGTGCAATTCAAATTGTCAATCACCGGGAAGTACATGCTGGATGATTTTAGGTCTCAGAAACTTACATGTCACGGACAGCCTATAGATATCACGACATGGGTTGCCAAGGGGAAAAGTTTAGGAAGCCCTGCTCTATGTCACACTTTAGGAGACAGAATGACTTACCTCTGAAGCAGCATTGGAATTCGAGGGTCCTTGATGACATATTCTTCTACGTTTTCAAGGGTCTTATTTTTTAGCACACCCTATTAAAATAAAAAAAAACAAAAGGAAAAAAATTGTGTCAATTAACTCATACCACCATCACAGTTTTCCAACTCATCAATGTTGCAGTGCCTAGTACTATATTTAAAGTAGGTATTGATTCCTAGGCTTTGAGGTGCATTTAGGAACTTCTTGTTCCATCTGAACCTACCACAGACACACGAAAGAACCATTAGGCTATTTCCCCGCCAGAAAATTTGTGACTTGCTTTTAAAACTCTAAGGTGACTATATTTTCGAGCCAATTAGTTTTTCAGCAAATGTCATGTTTACTCACGAGAACAAAGTGAAGATGAGAAAAGTGAAAATGAAAAATTAATTTTTACCCTTTCATGCAGCCAATCGACAGCGTCCCTGATATCTTGAAATATTCCTTCCCAGGACATGAACAGGTCTCCCTGACGGACACCCTTGTCTTCCTCGTGGTAAATACTTTTAGTCGCAAAGTAATTTACGATACACGCCAAAAGATAAGTCTCTGTGTGATTGAATAGAAAGGCAAGATTTGAATAGAATAATTGATGGAAAATTTGTGTATGATTGAGAAATGACAAACCAACAAACACACAAACAAATAAATAAATAAACAAACAGAAACAAAGTTGTTATTTTATAATCACCACATCATTTAATGATTTATTGCTGATGAATATTTTCACAAGAATAAAACATAGAAATAGATATCGAGGATAGATGTTGAGATAATCAGCAATTAGTTTTATAGTTTAATATTCATATTCATATTTCATCCAACCTTACTGCTTGCGCAGATCAGAAAACTGTGTGATATTTTGCGTAAATGAAACTGTCATGATATACATCTTGTGATTCATATTGATATATTTTCTGTTTGATCAGACAGGGACTTTCTGACACCAATCACCATCATTACTAGTTATATTGTGACTAAAATTGCGAGCACGCTCTCTGAACATGTTCTTTTGTTTCTGAAACTTTTCTCCTGAAATTTTCCATATTGTTTTATACAGATGTACTTTTTTTCGTCCCGTTTTTTTTCTCTCTTTTTTTTTCCCTGATTTTTTTCTCTCCAGCCTGGCTGGATTTCCGCGAGCATCGCGGATTTCACGCGAACCTGGTTCGGAAGGTTCGCAAGGTTTTCCAGCCCTGCACCAATGTAGGTAACACTCTACGAGAAGGACTGATCAAGCAAACCAACTCACCTGGCAGATTAAACAGAGTGTTAAGCACGTAGAGCCTATTTGCTTCTTTGGCGAATGAGATGAACTTGTTGGGGTAGAGTTCGGAAATTTCAGCCGAGGTCAAAAATTTAAAGCCGTGGACACAGACTAGAATGTTTCCAAATGTGTCAATCTAAATGGGGAAAAAAGGGGAGATTTTAAGATATTATTCGGGGAAGAACTTTTTGAAAAAAATATTTATAACCTTTTAATATATATATAAAACCAAAACAAAACTTTTGAGCATTCAGGGTAAAATGCAATCTAACGTTAAAACAACTATTCTTTCACAAAGCATTTAATTAAAGAGTTGACAGTTAAGTAACATAACAACATCTCCATATTGTATTCTGATGAATATGAAGGAATTCTTTTTCTATTTTCAATTTTGTTTAGGATGTTTCATAGGGTATTGCAGGCAAAAGGGTTTTGAAAAGGATTATCTTGTTTTGGGGAAGGTGGGGGAGAGAGACAGGCTGAATATAGACAGGACAATTGATAAATGCAAATTTTATTTATATTGACACACTTTGGAAATAGATAAACCATACAGTAACTCATATAAAAAATTTAACATCCTTTCGGGTCAATTTAAATGATATTTTACAGATCTAGGAAATTATATTTCGATGCTTTTTGTCTGAGAAACTACAATATTTAGGTTTTTAAGTCCAGGGTTTCCCCTCTTTACCATGTTATTATTTGGGTGTCAACTAAAATAAAGGGTGGTAGACTAAAATAAAGGGTGGCCGATGGCAGGTACCTTAAGCAAGTTGCCAAAGAGTTTATCAAACATCAGCCCTCGTACCACAAAGGTAGGATCGTATTGGAATTTGGAGAGCTCCTGCAAACAGATGAAGGGAAATAAAAAAACAATGGTCAGGCATGCATGCATCAATTTTATTTCAGAAATTGTAAAATATATACAGACTTTACCTGTGCAATTTTACACTATGTATGTTCATTTGAAATATAAATAATTCAGCTACAGTAAAAACCAACCTTCCATTTCAGATTTCAGAACAGATCGAGTGACTGGAAACGATAAAATATTAAACATTTTCAAGTCAGCAATCGTTGGGAAGATCAGTGTTGACGACAAATGTAAAATTGAAAATTTTTGTCAATTTGGTATCGGGTTCTGGAAAGAATTGCAATGACCTTATAATCACAATAAATATCACTAAAAGCATATGTATAAACTCCACATTATTTTTAACGAGACATTTCGGCGGTTGTTTGTAATATATGTTGGTACAGTACCACGTGAGCAGAACCCACCCTGTGCGTAAATTACTCTTCTCACACTGTTCTTCACTCACAGACCATGAATCAGTTAATTAATTAATGTACCGTTCTATTACATTCTGCTATTGTTTTATTATTTAGCTCTAATAACTTGCTACATTAGTTGCAACCCTTAGAAAGCCCAAACATCAATTTATTTCAAGGAGAGAGGGAACCGAGGAGTGTAATAATGATCATTGATTCCAAGTACCCTTACTTTTGTTTTTCTTTTATTCATTGTTATTTACTACTGTAAGCTAACGAGCTGTATTGATATTGGATTAAAATACTTACAACGAAACAAGCAACTTTCATACTTGACAACGAGCTAACAATGTATGTACAGAATGTCTTTGTGGTAAAATAAATTTGCCTGGTAGTTAACATAATTAGCAAACACTTTAACACTGGATATCAATCAATACCATACATCTCAATCAGCTTTCAATCTTGTCTGTAGGCATAGCAGACAAATAAATAAGTAAATTAAAAAAAACTTACGGAAAACTACTGTTAGTATGAAAGGAAGGGAGGAAGGAGAGAG
The DNA here is from genome assembly GCA_000934455.1 of Apostichopus parvimensis. Lineage (NCBI taxonomy): Eukaryota > Metazoa > Echinodermata > Holothuroidea > Aspidochirotida > Stichopodidae > Apostichopus > Apostichopus parvimensis. Next base: position 8,152 of record KN894987.1, read on the forward strand.
TTTCAAGGCTAGAATGATAACCAATTTACATAGGGTGACTTCCCTGCCCATACATATAAATTTATCCAACCATAGTGCACATTTCGTGGAATAATTGCTTTTTGAAATGGCACACATATTTGACACAGAGGTACTAGGTAGAGACAGTTAATATTTCCTAGTAGCAACATGACGCAGCCCTTGCACCATACTGGCAGGTGGAAGACATTCTAGACAAATTTGAATTTCCATCCATTGCCTAGATTTCAGAATTTGCATTGTAGACAATGCACTTGATCACAGGGAATCATTTATTCGCATTGCAAAATGTTCAGAATACAAGTGGCAAAAAGATGTATAGCAGTTTGTTTTTTAAAGGCAACCATAGTATTTTACACGAGGCAAACTTCAGAGCCTTTAAAAGTGCTACACTGAAAAATTGAATTCAAGATTACTCCCTGAGATGTACTAATTCTCTGACTACTGAAGTCCTGGATATTCTTTGCACTTTTCAGGAGGCAGACAAGGGCTCTGAAAGTGAACCAGTAGGGGGGAGGGGGGGGTGGGGAGATGCTACCATCTATGGCCAAGAAATGCTACCATCTATGGCAGGTCAGAAAGAAGGAAAAAAATCTTAATAGAAATGACATACCTGTGGGTAACCAATCGATACCACCTTGTCGACTAATAATCGAAATGTTAGTTTTTCATAATTCGGAGACTTATAGACTGCGAAAGGAGACAAAAGGTGACATGGTTGAAATAAATGGAGAAAATTACTTTTCAATAATTTAATATACAGGATTGATAGGCAATTTACTGAGGTACCTACTGTACTGTAAGTACCAAGACTTTGGATTTTATAATGGATTGCTGGAATAGGAAAAGCATTTTATTTCTTCTTCTTTTTTGCACCTATCATTAAGGAAAACATTTTTGTAGAAGGACTCAGAATAGAAAGCCAATATAATCTTTTAATTTACCGTCCCTCTCCATCTACAGTAACCGTCTCTTACTAACTGAATGAATAGATCTGTCTTGATTTCAGGAATAAAACCTTGCAGCGAGAATATTTATTTCAACGACATTTGATAACGTCAACAGATAATGTAGCCTAAAGCAAACGATCTTTAAACAGCATGGCCATAAAGTTGATCAATGACTAGAATTTTATGGTGAGTCTCATACTTCACGATCAACTTTGACCTCAATCATCAAGTCATGTACAGTACAATCAGCAGTGCAACTGAGGACTCATGTAAATTTATACATCTTCGGCGTTATTTAATCTATGTTGTTTACAAGTTTTGTATTCAATTAGAGAGCTTGTTTATCACCCGATTCAATTGTTTTTTTATTCAATATGATTGGCTGAATAAATATCAATCTACAATATTGATCCATCTAGTACATGTATGCTACATTATACTTATTCATACTCATATTAAGTACCTTCAAACAGGACTCTGCACCAAATTTTAATGATTTTCTGCTGCCAGCAATAAAAGTAAAAGAAGATTTAAAGATATTTTTATATTTATTTATTCTATAAAAGTACCTGCTAATGTGTAATCCAGATCAAATCCAAAGTATTTGATCTTCTCCATGCTCAAAGATCTATTAACGAAGACTCTCTGGTTTGCATCTCGGCGGTACTTCCTCATGTGATGGGGAGCTCCGTGCATCTCGGAAGCGTCTCCTCCGTTGTGAGTGATCATAGTCTCAAGTCCATCGGTAGCCATCTTTCACCGTTTCAAATTATAATCACTGACAAAGATCAAATCGGCAGAGACGAAACGTTACATTAAAATGAACTAAGAATCTAAGGACTTCTATGTTCCTGACAAATGCAAAGTACCCTTACTTTTGTTTTTTCCTTTATTAATCTTTTGAGTTGCTAAGTAGCTAATTGAGCTGTATTGATATAGGATTAAAAACATCATAACAAGCTACTTTCATACTCGACAACGAGCTAACAATGTATTTACGTACAGTATGTCTTTGTAGTCAAATAAATTTGCCTGGTAGTTAGCAATACAGACATTACTTGCCGATAGGACCAGCATTTTATGTTTCCCTGACAATTGCCATTTAAGGCATTAACCCTGCAGGAAGGCTGAATCAATATCAAAGATTTATCTCAGCACACTAGCAGCGCCTATTGCATGCAAAGTCTGCAATGCCCACTGTGTGAAAATGCACAGCACAAAAGATTTTGTCCCTCGCAGCCTGGCGGCAGGATCTTGCAGCTCCCCCTCACTCCCTCAGCTTCTTATTGAGGGCGTTGTGGTCAAGTGGTTAAGGCAGTGGACTTGTGATCTAAGGGTTACAGGTTCGATCCCTGGCCAGATCATTGCGTTGTGTCCTTGGGCAAGGCACTTTATCTCCATTGCCTCTCTTCACCCAGGTGTTTAAATGGGGACTTGCGCAGGTTTGTGGCTGCACCCTATGGGAAGTCCCCCAGGGGACACGTGGCTGTGGTGCAATGTGGTGCCCCAGGAGAGATTGTTTGAATTGTGCACACTTTGGTGTGACAAGTTACCAATGACCAGGGTTAAGTAAAGCGCGGCAAGACTTTATTGTAAGTTGCGCTATATAAGAACTATTAATTATTATTAAATTATTATTTTTCATACAAAGCCTAAAGAAAACTTGGCACTCATGATTGACAGAAGTTTTAGCCAAACAAATAGACAAGGATTGATCACAAAAAAATGACTGGCAACTTTTGAATCCCAAGGTTTTATTGTCAACTTGACATAACTTATGTGCAGTACAGTATGTATGCTACCTTGGCTAGCAGTTAGTAATTTCCACATCATATATTTGTACAAGTTTTAACAGTAAAATTTGTCTGTTAAGGCATCAATGTCACTTTGAAAATTTTCTTATCAATTAATAACTTAAACTTTAAAGCAAACAAGTGGATGTTTACCAAATTGCTGCCTTATCATTCGGAGCAAAGCTCATTCGGTTATAGCACTTGGTTGAATTCTGTTGGATTGTAGATTATGTATGTACAGTACTTATCTACTGTAATGACATACAGTATTGTATTGCTGTGCAACAGGTCAACTGATATATGTCTGTCTGAATTGATAAATTATGGAAAACAATGCAGACCTGATATGAATGAATTTTAATTTCACTGAGCTGTATTGCTATAAAGACTGATTCCATGTCAACATCGGCTGGTTAGGTCAAGTGCAGGTAGAGGCAAAGTCATACATTCTCAGTGCACTTCACATAGTTGTACCAAAGATACAGTACATTTGATAAAGTTTCACTCAAAGAGAACTTGCAATACTTTCCCACAGCCTCATGGCTTTGTTCTAGACTTTCCCCCTGAAGAAAGTCCTGTTCTTCTTCTTTGGGCATCATAACAGAACTCACACTAGTACAATTAGTCTGCACACATTATGGAGTATTCGATCGTAAAAGATAAAATACGAAACCCTATGAAGCAAGTCTCTCCACCACCCCCCCCCCCCAAGGCCTTGCTTTCACTAAGTACCTGGTGCAGTCACCTGGCAATTAGCCTAGAATTAATCATAAATAATTGTAACTTCACAGCTCTAATTTAAAATAAAAGAAATACAGTACTGTAGGTTAGGGATTTGGAAGCCTGATATTGTCGAGTTGGACTATCACATGGAAAGGTAAAGTATAGTACCTGAGCCTTGTTTAATAGTCTGGGCTGGTTTCAGTACAGTTATCAAGAGGAAGGGTTACTGTGATGTATACCAGTACTGTACATAGTTCTACTTTACATGTGTTAAACAAATCAAAGAAAAAACCAAAAAACAGGATGTCTCTTATTTCAAGGGCTTCCATATTGTAAGTACTTTGAGTACTGTTTGTACCCAAGTAAAGTGTTCAATGACATAATTTTTTTCTGTGTTTTACCAGGTTCCATATTTCTGTGTCATGTTTCTTTCACATTGCGTTCGGAAACAAATAGATGTCTATTTATAGATTCTGACATGCACATCGACATACAACATGTTTTTGCATGCATGGCATGCATGTTTATACAGCATTGTTGTTCGAACTGAGTGTGGGGATGAGCATGATCGATGAAACCAGAATTTCTATGACTTATATTTTTTATGTGCGTTAGTATGCCACATATGCTGTAGCCCAAGTATGGAGAGGAAGCATATCAAACAAAGAAGTAACATTTGCGCCTCAAAAGAAACGAGAGGGAAATGTCCCTCTCTTTGAGTGACAGACAAAATGTTATTTAACCTACATGCCATGTACAGTATTGCACTTGTCAGACAAGAGCCAAGATATCATTTTATCAAACAGGTCTACTAACTTCAGGATACATTGCAATGTTGTAACATGGCCATGGTCATCAGTATTGCCATTGAACAACATACACACACAAAAGGGAGGGGGTGGGGGGGGGGTTTGAATGCATCATGACAAGCTGGATAATTCTCTGACATCAAGGAACCCACATCTCTGTCATGAAAGTTAGGAGGAATGTGAACAAAATCATGTAGGAAGTAAGTAACTATATGGCATGTTGCGGTGTCTGACATGTGTAGAGATTACAGTACTTATAAAAGTGTTACAAAGAAGGCACAATGTTAAATCCAAGAAGGAAAACAGTAATGTTAATAACAGGGAATAGCTTATCCAGCATGGCATCACTATTTTGCTATGCAAAATGGTGGAACTGCTATACAAGTGCAAAGATATAAGCAGTTTTTTTTTACAGGAACCATAGTATTTCATAAGACACAAAATTCAGAGACTTCAAAAGTGCCACACAAAATTTAAAATAAACTTATTCCGAAACTGATGAGTAGTATCAATCATCAAAAAGGAAAACATCATACAAGCCAAAGGAAATTCTTGTGACAATTTAGAGATATTCTACATGGTCAAAAATACATATTTACATAGTTACAATCGCTCATTTACACTAGTGTAAATGAGCGATTGTAACGATAGGCGTATTCTTGTGTGGGCGTACATGTATATAGTGTAGCGTTAGGCTATGGTGCGCTTGTATCGACGCATCGCTGTTCAATTATGTAACAGAGGTTTTTAAATGTATCGGGCGCGGCGCGCTGTTTGTGGTGCGTGTGTGCAACTGGTGTGAGTGTGTGCGTGTGGTGTGATAGAATTTTCTTGTGTTTATAAATGAATGAGGCAGAGCTTATGAATGAGGCAGTGAGGACGGATGGTTGACCGGCCAACACTTGTGAGCGAGTGAGTACGTTTGGTTTATATGTGATTTGTGATTTGTAAGTAAATTATAGTTTATATTTTATGTTTATTTTGCTCCAGTTGAGTTGTTAATTTATTTAAGTAAGCCGTT
>JXUT01138339.1:0-17010 GCA_000934455.1 Apostichopus parvimensis
CCCCCCCCCCCCCCACACACACATTTGAACGCTCGTGGGACTGACGGTTTATGTCTGTCGATAGCTCTATATCATCATACATGTCATTATATCGCTGTTCAAGTATAATATGTATCTACAGGTCCTAAGCTAGCTAGCTGTGTACGTACATTGCATAGTCTATATCATGGGATGATTACGAAGTCGGCTGTGAATGAACTTGCATGCAGGTCAGTTCGACGTCACCTCGTTCTGTTTTGGATATCCAGACATTGTCGGACGGATGTGAATGCTGATTCTGGGTTGGTAATTTAGGATAATATAGGAGTTCTTAGATGACCTGCTGGAATAGTTTCTACTGACGAAGAAATGAGATATGATTGGATTAGCCTAACGTCGAACCTAACTGTAAATGTTAAGCCTTCGACTAGGCTAAGCTATAGCTAGTCCTAAGGAAAGTAACTGAGGGCTAGGCCAGCTTTGTCCAGTAAGAAAAGAACGCGGTGTAACCTTAGGAGTAGGCAAGGAGAACTCTTTCTCCTTTCAATGAAGGCTACGCTAAATTAGAGAGTAACTACAGAATTCTCCATCACTCTCAGAAAACACCTTTCTAAAATGAAGAGTCACAGTGAAGTAAGTAGTAGGCCTACGTTGTCATTACTCCTAGCTAGTTTCAGAATGGCACAACTCACATGTGAGAGTTTTTATAAGAATTACAAAGTCTACTGAGCCTCCATCCTGGTGGGGGCCCAGCAGCAGTGTCGATAAAGCCTTTGAATGTAGATTATTCATCCTTCATTCCAATTTCTTATTTAACATTTTGGTAAACTAGGTTGCATACTGTACATAAGCCAGTAAATTTATGAACAAATAGCACCACTGTGATCTTAGTTCCAGGCAAATAAATGCATTTAAAAGGAATGAAAAGGTCCAATTTTGTATTAGACCATGAGTATTGGAAAGGAAACGATTCAATCACAACAGTCAGTTTGATGTTAAAGGGAGTGAAGACTCGCCCACAAAGAAACGTCTCATGCCTGTAATCTGTCCTAGTTTTGAATGAGGTGTAACAGAAGTGTTAGACGCCACCATCGATCCCAGAAAGTACACACACAGCTTGCTACCGACGTTAATAAGACACTAGTGTACAGTCAATACATACAGCTACGGTCAATACCCACAGCACAGTGTACAGAGTAGAGTGGACATCTCAGGTCTAGATACTGTCTGCATTTTGTAGCGACAAGAAGAAAACATCATTTGCAAGCAACGGAAAGCTAACTTTTTCAGAGCGCCGCACGCGGTTTGGGGCGAGTCTTCAATGCCTTTAAACTTTGAGCGAAAGTTAGATACCAACACAGAATTTCCTGCCAACCCAGATTTAAGTCACTTTTAGGTTTGGCAATGCCTTTTATTAAATATGAAATCTCCATGTGTTTACTAAAATAAAATATCCATGTGTAAAACAAGCTCCATGTATTCATTAAACTTCTAATTATAGTATAAAAACTCCTTAGGTAAATAGCTTCAAGTGTCCACTTATCTTTTAATTAATTTAAAACTGGTCCTGTACTCTAATACTGGTGAAGTTAGTCTACGAAAATAATTATGATCTCGTGCCCAACCATCTCAAACTTCGTCCTTCCTCTCTTCTCCTCTAACTATTATTGTACAAACTCAGCTTTTAGCATTCCCTTAAATTTGTCCCCTACCATCATACCCAATTCAATCCATCCCATAATTCCTAAAATACATCCTGTAATAACAAGAATACATCCCATAATAATAGTTCGTGGCAACTCACACATGACCACCTTAAACCAATCAAACACAAAGGTAGATTCATTGAATATTCATAATTTAGCCTTTGTCTCAACTTCCCCCCTCCAACTCTAGACCACCTTCACTCCCTGGTATATTGGGTCCAGTGACCTACCAGCTGTCAATTAACACTTACTAAATAATATCCAGGTTTCATCAGTGTCCTTAAGTACATTTAAAATAAACCTCCATCATCAAAAACATTCCTACCTAACCAAAAAAAGCTATTAAACTGTCTATTTCACCCACAGTGCTAAAAAGAGGTAGACTCTTGGAGCCAGAATAAGTCTTTGTAGCAAAAAAAGGATTAAATACCTTAGTTTAAGAAAAAGACTGGTCACACAGGGCTACCTGACCACCAACTGTTGCCATGTAGTAGTTACTGTAGCAATTAAAGTAAATATTAAGGGAACTCCTCAATCTACCAAGTAAAGGTTATTCATTGACAAATGAATAAAAACAAATATAAGAAAAATAAAAGAAAATGATAAATATACAAAACAACAAAACATTAACCAGGTTATGCTCTGGTTACACCAGCCATAAATAAGCTGGACGAAAAAGCAGTATCGAGTTTGTATCAAGGCCCAGGTGAACAATTGAGCTTACAATTAATATAATTACCAATGTTCAAACACACTGTAAATATACGACTGTAAAAGACCCTTTTAAGGTTCCTATAACGCACAGGAAGTCTTAATGAGATTGCCGTTTGCAGTAAAATATACGTGACAGATTTGTTCCGAACGCAGGATTCTGCAGCTGGGATGCAATCTTTTAGCCAGGGACGCAAAACCTTCAAATTACTTGCGTCCTACGCACAAACCCCAAGTTCACCCACTCACAACTACAGTATACCTATACAATTCATAACAAACACATTTTTGAATGAATACTTCTCAAAAATCCAAAATTTCTTCCAATCCTTGGTACAGATGATTGAATTTGTTTGAAAACAAATAAATCATAACAATCAACCACAAAGTACAGAATTAATAATGCTGCCATTACAGACATTTTCATGCAGAAAAATAGTTTATGAAGCATTTGCAAGTTTCCTGTGATTTGATAGGCCAATTGTCCCTAACCATTGTCTGCAAACAAACTTGCGTCTATAGTGCTCAATGAACACAAAGTATGTTGTTTAAATGCAACTGCTTGTAATGTTACTGTCCCCTGTGTAGAGATAGGGAAGTTTGTGCTACGGGCTATCATAATATAACGTTAGGCCTTGTCAACACAAATTTCAACATGAAGGGCTGTAGGACATGTAGGAAGTTTCGACATGTAGGAAGTTGTAGTTGAATTGTTTCTAAGAATATCACGTATATCTGAATCATTGTTTTGCTCACAAAATGTTATGGGTTGAGACAATTTATGAATTGTGTGGGAAGCTAACATCTCTGATAGTGAAAACCATTTTTCATCTCACAGTATGTTTGTTTTCACCGCATTGAGAGTTGCTAAAGTAAAATGTGCATTCACACCACAGTAATTTGTTCCCCGCAATTTTTGCATAAATTTTCGCAGTCCTTTTGACCACGTGCTTCCGTTAAATATTTTGTGAGTGTAAACTTTATCCTTCATACTTAATCAAAAGTAGCCATTGGCGCTTGAGTTTTTAATCAACATTTCTTAAAAAGTTGTTTACATACTGTAATGGGAAAGGGGTCAGAACTGGCTGGGGTTGGGCCGACTTGCCTATAGTGGTTGGGGGAAAAGGAAAAATTTGTTCAACTTTGAATAAAACTTAAGAATAAAACTGCATTGGGGAACTGTTAATAGTAACTTACGACGGGGACTCAATAACGTTTGGAGCAAGTACTGTGCCTTTAAGGGGCATGTTCTTGTGTCGTCGAGACCTCTACATAATATTTTTAACATCATTTAAGAGCCTCAATTAAATCAGTTAAAAGTGTGGTATTTTTATTTTTGCTATTTCTCTCTAGGCAATCGTTTTACTTTACATTGGTTTCCGACATTCACAGCGTATTGATAGCCTATAACATTTTCATGGACCCTATGTATTAAAAGGGAGTTGTATACCCGTACAGAAGTGTGCACCTCATGATACCTAGGCCAGCATATGGTAACTAGTCTACGGCAAAAATTCCTGCTTCAGAATTTGACAGTAATTTTGTGGTTGTATACTATTTAAAGTTTTCATCATTTGATTTTCTATGTTGCACATTATAGACCTATCACTATAGGCTGCCATTGTGCACAATCCAATGTTTTTTCAGGGGTCATTTATAACTAAGTATTGTGCATTCCTGTAGAGGTATTTTACATTGCATGTGTACATGGAGGACTGTAGTGACGCTACTTTTAAATTCCTGGTTACAATACTGATCATAATCATATAAGAAGGTATGAACTGCTGTTAGCACTACAAGTCAAAATGTATCTCTCAGGCATTAAATTTACAAACTTATTGAGGATTATGACAAAGGTAGACTCTTAAATAATGTGGGTGACAGTTTTAATTACATTCTGTGTTTGGCTGAAATTGCAACATAACTCAAACATCACACTGTGTTGACTGCTCTAAAATGTTGCAAATATTTTGATGACACTAGTTATTAAAACGTTATGTCAGCAAATTCACACATGTTTAAACTACTTTGCCTAAATGTTACCTTGGTCGTGGTTAGTTCAGCTTAATGCATTGTTTTCGATAGCCTGATCCAACCTGATACAGAGACCTTTAACAGTCATAGTAGTTTGCATGCTGTTAAGTGCCATCAAATAAGTCTCTGCTTTTAAACAAAGGGATCAAACAAAGTGAAAGAAAATTTAGTTACAAATTAACATATTGCATTGAAGCATTTACTGCCTCCCAATTGAGTGCTACGTACATATTATCTGTTTGTAGTACTTATGATGTAAAAGGCGTTAATCACTATATTTACTACTTAGGAAATCAAAAGAGATACAAAATCAATTTGTTATGTACCTTCAGTTTCCCAATTTTGTTATACATAAAGTTGCCGGGGGAAAAAAACAGAGCAGCTCGATTTCAAGTACTGATAGAGAGTAGTTGTCCTGAAATAATGTAATTTGAAATCAATCAGTTGCCACTTTCAGTTGTTGTTGTTTTGTTTTTTATTAATAGTAGTAAAAAATAAAAGTTGATTTTCACAAGCAAGTGATAAATAACTGCAATACTGAATTTTCAGTCAGTAATCTTGATCCTAACTTTGAGGACTGCCATACTGTAGACCTGTTTTAGTTTTGTTTATTTGAAGCAACTACATGAAGAATGGTTTCCAGTATGTCTATATCCTTACAAATTCAAGTGTTAGATGTTAACTAAATATCAACATGGAGACTTTGATGAGATGATGCAGCAATGAGTTAACGTCTCTACAATATTCTCTCCCTCGTCTGTTGAATGTTTAAAAACCAAGCCTGTAAAATCTATGTTGGATGGTTATGAACCTCGCCTGTAAAATCTCTGTTGAATGGTTATGAACCTAGCCTGTAAAATCTCTGTTGAATGGTTATGAACCTAGCCTGTAAAATCTCTGTTGGATGGTTATGAACCTAGCCTGTAAAATCTCTGTTGAATGGTTATGAGCCTGTAAAATCTCTGTTGAATGGTTATGAACCTAGCCTGTAAAATCTCTGTTGAATGGTTATGAACCTAGCCTGTAAAATCTCTCTAGCTCTCATTTGTTTATGCCTTGGTGCAAAAGGTAACTATTTGAGGAACTTTGCATGAAGTTCTTGTGATCCTACTGCAATATTTATGGCTTGTTATTGTTGGTGGGAATATGTAAGCAGGGGGGAAAAAATAAGTGCCAAACATGTTTGTTCACAGTGTTCTTTTTGGATTCTATATCTTCTTTATGCAGATGGGGCAGAGATTCCATGTACTAACATTAGACCAAAGAAGTTGCTGTTAGATGTAAGTCAACAGAGAATCAAGAAGAGAACCAAACAACGCTGGAGAAAACTTGACTAGTAACCATCATTTGAGCTGGAACTCGAGATGATCAAATAGGCAACCATGGGACTTATTTCGGAATCACAAGAATACAAAAGCTTTCGGTCAAATGTTCCACAGAAAAAGGTAAATCGCTAAAATTATTTGTTGTCACCGAGGAAAAAAACAGGTTCTGGAATTTTTTTTTTTCCAGTTGAAAACTGTATGCATCCTGTCAGCTCCGTTTTAGGTCACAGAACAGTTGGCCATTTTGTCAAACTGACTCCTTCCAGCCATTTGGGACAGTTTTCTAACGCTAATACCTCTCTAAACTGTCCTCACATATCACACTTCAAAGCAGTCATATTGACAGTATGAACAGTTCCTAACTTTTATCTGACAGAAACATGATATTCATACTGACAATACTAGTGCTTTGAAGCGGGACATGAAAGTACAGTGTCGGGAAAATTGTCCAAACTGGGTGCTCATTCTTGGTGACTCACTTATACTTCCTTAGGCCAGGACAGTCCTACAAACATTACACTATTAATCATGTTATTCTGTCTGCAGTACTAGGTCTTCAAAGTTTCAACCGTTAGGTTGAAGAACTGATACTGGATGTTGAGTTAAGCTTAAAGTCCATATTTCTCATATCATACAATATAAACCCAAACAGAAAAACGTATCATCTTAGGTAAAGAAACTCATCAAGCTCTGTCAGCTTATTAAAATAAAAATTAAAATAAGTGTTTTGAAAAATACATCAGCCATAAAGTACCTGTTTGTTGAATATCACAGAGCTTGTAGAAGTTGGTAGGAAACTTCAGATATTGTTTTTTTTTTACACAGGTTATTGTAGATGACAATGGTAAAACACACTGGACACTTTATGACGCCGGTCCCAGAAATGTCAGATGCCCTTTAGTATGTCTTCCACCAGTCAGTGGTACTGCCGATGTGTACTTCAAGCAACTCCTGGGGTTATCTGCTAAAGGCTACAGAGTTATTGCCGTAAGGATACCCTTTTACATTCAGACCATTTTCGCTTTTATAGTTTGACCTTTCAGTAATCAACTGAAGAAATTAAAGAAATAAATATTAAACATAAGAGAATATGCTGAAGACAATCTATTGGATAAAAGTACTTTTGGAGACTGTTATCAATTTTCAGAATATGTAAATTTGATGGGCAATACAGGAGACTCCAGTGTTCTATAGTTAAAAAGATGTAATTATCATTTCTAAGCAGTCTTTTCTTGATATACTATTTTTACTTCTTTATTTTAGATGGAGTTTCCCGTTCATTGGAATATTCAAGAGTTTTGTGAAAGTTTCAGAAAACTTTTAGATAACCTACGGTTAGACAAGGTATGCACATCATTTCTCTATTAAAGCAATAGACTTTTTGTTATTAAATGTTTTGTTGCGTTCCCTGTCAGGCCTTCATCGAGTGAGTAAATCGCAAAGAGAAAAACAATTATATTTTATTGCTCAGCTCATCCATGGTAAGAGAAATTGTTCCCTACTGGTAGAAACATTAATGCATACCTGTCTTTTCATTTCCATTCTATTTCCCAGGTTACCTAACATTCCCCTATTCCTTTTAAGTAATTCCATCTTCCTGGTGAAGCTGCCTTTTCAGCCTCATTTACTCTTAGAAATGGCGAGAGCTTGGTCAGACCCAAGGATGATTATGTCTCTGGGCACCTTTTCTAACTCTTTCATTTTTCCTCAAGTGTATTGAGCAAAATTAGAATGAAATATCCCCCCTTGACCCACCTCTCACCAGGCCTATGTGCTCTGATTATTTCCTTTTTAATGAACAGGTATAAATATTTGTTTACAAAGATGGGTGATTTTAATTAATTAAAGCTGACTTTGGTTTCTTTTTTTTCTATTTTTATTAAGCCTGGGACTTTTCTAGAAATCCTCCTTTTAACAGCCATGCTGTAAAAACAATTTAACTCAGTTTTATTTGTATGTACCATACATTGTTGTGGAAATGTATATTAAATTAATTTAATCATTTCATTTATATAATATAAGAATTCTTTAATAAACGTCACTTTGTTGCGTCTGTCAGGTTCACATCTTTGGATCATCTCTGGGTGGATTTCTGGCCCAGAAGTTTGCAGAGTACACATTCCGTAGCTCCAGAGTGGCCTCCCTCATCCTTTGCAATACTTTTGTGGACACTGAAATCTTCCAGCAGTCACCTGCATCATCAGTGTAAGTCAGATTGGCTCGTTCAACTGAATGGAAACCTTTCCAAGTCATTGCCCGTACCTGGGGCTTCATTAAATGTGGACACAAAAAGTAGATCAAAGGTCATTTGGGGTTAAGATAGGTGATACCATATGTTACAGGTCAATTAGGACATGTCATTTCAGCTACAACATCGCTGATGTGTTATTTTGGTGTTGGTGATCGTTTTTATTTATTCTGCATATTCCTGTGTTTAATCATCTTTCTTATTGCTAGTTGGTCAGACTTACCTTAAAACAGCTTTGTCCACACTGTTGTTGTATTGAATGGTTCTTCACAACACCACAACTTGTCAAGCCTACATTCTGAACAATTGCATTATTTATTTTTTTATAATATTTCAACGTCCAGCATCATTAATATCGGTGTGAAACATTGCACTTGGATGCGATTAGGTAATTTATATTGATCAAGCTGTAGGTTAACCCTATCCAGACTTTAGAATACCAAATGTTTCTCATTGGTTGATAGCTGTTTATGGATCATTTACACTGCATTTCACATCAAATGATTTGTGTACATCACCAAACATAAGTATACTATACTTAATCATAATTCTGTAGACATTGATGACATTCAAGTGCACTGCACAAATGCTCTGTTAACAACATGCAATCCCAGAACACCATTCATTTCAGTTGATTATGACAGATTTAATATGTTGAAGTGAATGAAAGGAACACCGATGAAGGTGTTAGGTAAATGTCACTTGGTGTAGCTCAATAAGAGAGGGTGAATTTATTTGCAAACCATAAAACTGGACATTTACAGACTCTTCTCACTCTGCCTTAGTGTGTTTGAACAGGTTTGACAAATCGTAAACTTTTTTTTATCGACAACCACGATCTTCACAAGGAGATTTAAAGCTTGTGAACCTTGAGCTGTGCAATTGTAAAAAGAGAGTTGGTGCAGTAGACTGGTCACAGACAATCTATAAGTCATTTCAAAACGATTCGATAATGTTTAAAGAAAAATAACTTTTGCAAATTTGTTAGTGTTTAGGAACTCTATGTGTATGTTGTGAAAATTTAATCAATCATGTTTTCTCTTGTTTAGGTTTTGGATGATGCCATCATTTGTGTTGAAAAGAACTGTTTTACAAGGATTTGACACCGGGAAATATGAAAATGATATCGCGGATTCCATTGACTTTATGGTCGAGAGGGTGAGTAGAAATAATACCATGGCAACACGGGTTGAACCTTCTGTTACTATAGTTGTCCTTTGAATAGTTGATTTTACGAATAATTTGTCGACTATAACCAACAGTTACAATGTACAGGCAAGAAACATGTATGTGCAATGAAATGAATAAACATCTCATGTAGAAATATGAAGAAGAAAATATGTAGATAGCTTCTTGCTGAGTGCCACGATTCTTGGATAAAACTTCAACAGTTTGCAAAAGTGGGGCTATTTGGCAGCCTTTGTTACGGTAATTATCTGGAGTTGGACTAATTATTGCCTTGTCGGCACCTTTTTTTGCTGTAAGGAGACGTACTTTGCTAGCTTCACTACAGCATTACACAAGTGAAACATGTGTATCTGGTGTTTCGTAGTTATTCTACTGATTTTGACTATCTATTCTGGGCATTTGTGAATCATCATACAGCATTTGAAAACCAGAAAAACTGATTGTCTGTCTCTTCCAATACAAAGAGCAAGTACCGTGTCATAGTTTGACTATCTGAAGCGATGTATGTCAACATCGCAAGCCAAAAAGAAAGTTCTTTCACTTTCTAAATGCTGTAACATGATAGTACAATTTTGAACACTGTGACCCAGTTTATGATTGACGTTGGAGAGATGGAAGAAAAGCGTCCCAACATTTATATTGGTTTATATTGCATGCGGTGCATATTAACAATCATATTTAAATAGCAGTATAAATTAACAGTTATAGGTTTTCTTGAAAAGTATTGCACGTAGAAACTTTATTACAGACAAGAAAAATTTGAGAAATTTAATCACAACCTGATTTCATCTCATTTGAGATGGATCTCTGTTGTGATTGGTCTTTTGTTATGGTGAAAGAGGTCTCTTTGTTTGGATATTGTCAGGAGGATGTTCAAAGGTCGGGTGGTGGTCATCAAACAGGTTTCGTGAGTTTGAGTCTAGGCAAGAATATTAATGTTTTTTCTCTCATGGTAGAGTTAACGTGATATTCTGCTGACAGATGAAGTTGTATTGAAGAGAAAAATATTCCACTGTGTTATTGGAGCAACTTTCTTCACGTCTTGACCCAAATTCAAAATATGGTTGATAGAATGAACCCTACTTTGACTGACTAAACCCTCTTACTGCAGGACCCTGATCAGATTAGGGGTTTTTTGATGTCATCTGGGCAAATACTCCAAAAGCGTTATACCTAGGCTATTATAATCCTCCTGTTGTATTACTACTTAAAATCTTTGCCTAAAGTTTAAAAGTTCTGTATTTAGAATTGCATCAATTCAAAATACAATTTTTTTATTTCAAATATAAGTTTTCTCTGCGGGGCAAATAATTTAAATATTATGAGGAAATAAAAAAACACTTTCTTCTGCTCAATTTCCCTGATGGTTTCATTAATGAGATGTTGCAAATTGTATTCACAAGATTGAAAAACTTTGAAGCTTGAAAAATATTACTAATACATTATACCATGAGGATTTTTTCCCAGCCTGAAGATACAAATAATTTCCACCATAATACCTCTTGAGGTGGAATTTTTTCCTCCCCCTCTTCCCTGCCCCACCAGTCCCTTTCGGGTACCCTCCTCATCATAACAACTACAGTTTGTTTGCAATGCAGGTGTTAGTTGGCAGACCATGATTTTCCATGGCAAATGCCTCAACATTGGCATTTCCAGCATAACTGTTTCCATTATGACTAGTAGACTGTACCGTTTTCAAGTTATGCAGACATATTTTCTTAAGCATGTATTGTTCTGATTGTCGTGGTAAAAGGAAATTAAAAAAAGGAAGGTCATAGAAATTGAAACTATGATATGTGTGTTTGTTTTGTTTGTTTCCTACAGCTTGAAACACTTTCACAGAAAGAGTTAGCAAGCAGACTCGCCATGAACTGTTCCAGCGCGTATGTAGAACCCCAGAAGTACCGCGATGTGGATGTTACAATCTTAGATGTAAGAATGACAGCATGCTATTTTGAATTTTAAGCCTGTTTTAACTTTCAAAGCAACTGAACTGCTTGATTGCCATGTAGAACCCCTTGCCCTTTGCTGAGTACAGTTCACAACCTGATGTCCAGTTGATCAAGAAAACTTCTAATCTGAGGCAAGCAAAGTAAACTAGAGCTTACTTATGTTTCCTTTTAGTCACAGCAACTGCCTTTGTGAAAGTAATTATAGTTTGCTGTTGCCTCTTTATATAATATAGGTCTATAGGGGTACTCAAATTCTAACATCAGCTAGTGTTTTACTGCCAACTTTTAAGCATTAATCGCTCACTGAAACATCTATTGTCTTATTTTTTAATTCCCCTTTGTTTATGTCTGCGAGTAATTTGAAGGATCTGAATCTCCTAGAAAGTATTTGCAGAGAATTTAGATCTTGTAGTTTATTAGCACTCTGAAAATTATAGGAAGTACTGATGATAGTTAAGCTGGTACAAGCTCAGACAACTAAATGAAGATAAATGTTGCAAATGAGTCAGATTGACATATTAAGGATGGCAGAAGAGAACCTTTTCAAAACATTGATGGAAAAAAATCAAATGAAATGAAGAAATATAAACTACACAACCACATCGTGTGGAAATAAATGATACATTGGCAATTAGTAATCATTGATATGCTAGGATGGAGTTGCATAAAAAAATACTGAAACACTGAAAGCATCGATTAGGACGTCTCTTCGAGCAGTGG
Source organism: Apostichopus parvimensis (assembly GCA_000934455.1). Lineage (NCBI taxonomy): Eukaryota > Metazoa > Echinodermata > Holothuroidea > Aspidochirotida > Stichopodidae > Apostichopus > Apostichopus parvimensis. The sequence goes on from JXUT01138339.1 coordinate 11,864, forward strand.
CAGTCTATTATCAGTTTTGTCTCACTTTATATCAGATGCACAAACAGGAACGTGAAGAGTACCCCGTCTTTGCCCTCCTGGAGTACCCAACTTTATGAGCCGTGGCAGCAAATCGGTCTACTATCAGTTTTGTCTCACTTTATATCAGATGCACAAGTGAAGACTACCCTGCCTTTGCCCTGCTCTTTCTTGATAGGTTTCATTGTCATGATTATTGAATCTTTCTTTTCCTTCTTTCTTGCTACTCTAGGTTTTCGATAAATGTGCCTTATCACAGTCAGTGAAAGAAGAAGTTTATAAATGTTATCCTAACGCAAGAAGATCTCATTTGAAGACAGGGGGTAATTTCCCTTACTTGAGCCGTGATGATGAAGTTAATATGCACCTACAGGTAGGTATTGAATCTGCGGCTAATTTAAGCCCCTCTCGTACTCCCTTAGAAGGATTTCCTACCGACAAATGGTGTGAAACTTACTCTGAAGAGAAATTGTATGCCACACTGCTAGTTGAAACCCCCATCTCAATATCTCGCTCCTAACTCCAGATATGGTTGATTGAATGTGACCTTGTTTTGACTGGCTAAAACCTTCAACTACTCCAGGAAGTTGGATCACAGTAGGGGGTCTGTGATGTCATCTGGGCAAATGCTCTTCAAATGCTTTCCTAAGGCTATTATAATCTTCTTGTTGATTCATGCTTGAAACCTGATACATTTGGAAATTTTGCATGGCTGTAAAAGATCTCTGTACTTAGAAATATTCTTCTTCTCTATAGGATTGATAAATTATAAACAAAAACAGAGACATTTACCTCTGAAGTGCCCTGATGACATCATCTGTTCTGCTGTTGCCAGATGCATTTACAAAATTTCACAAACTTTTAAAAATTCATATCTTCATTCTGCGAAATGCTATAAGGTTGTGGTTTGTACCTAAAGATTCAGAAAATGTTTCCGCAATTTTGCTAAGCAATTAACATCAGCCATCAGAAAATCCTTTTAACAGTCCCTGTTTGTAAAAGAAATACCTCTCCTGTCATATCTTATATTTTCCTCCTCGTGTTGAAACCCTTTCTTAAGTAAATTTAAACAATTCAGTACTTTTGGTATGTTGGTGACAATGTTACCTTTTAATTTTATACCTCACATATTTGCATATTACCACCCTTCCAAGTGTACAACATGTTAGAATATTGTTTATGTCAAAAAGAGATTCCCCAAAACAAATCATCAATGTTACCACATTCAAATGTTTTCTTTACAGGTGCACTTAAGAAAGTTTCTACAAGGTAGATACACAGCCAGAGATCCAAGGATTAGAGACCCAGCTCCAGAAGAAATTAGGGAACCCTCACCCGAGCCCCCGGGAGCAGAGGCGGGGGCAGCTTATCCAGAAGAGATGGCATCTGATGGACAGGAGGTTGACGGTTCAGAATGAGTAAAAACATGTCATCCATCAGATTAAAACAAAAGGAAAATCCAATATAAGATTTGGAAGAGGTGAAAGTTTTCCAATTACAGAATTGGAATAAAGATGTGTGGGTGCTTTAATTCTTATAAACTTTTACATTGTTGGGGAAAGATGTTAACAGCATGCACACACACAGTGAGATCATGAAATATAATGTTCAAGTTCATGTAACAAGCATTCTCAAGACAAGGTTTTGGTAGTATGAAAATCACAGCAGTTGCAAAATTCAGTTGTAAATATACCCCCCATATGCATCTTGGATGGAGATATAACTTGATAATGTTACACACATGTATTGTGGAATTGCAATTTTTTTTTTTTTTTTTTTGACAAATTTAATATGGCCTTTAAAAGGACAAGAGAGAAGAACAAATTTCCTTTAAACATGAGTAATCAGAAAGTGCATGAACTCCTTGTCTCAAAATATACATATGAATAAACATAAAATAGTTCATATATTAGTTTATGCTACACTGATTTTTTGGAGATAATATTTATAGGTCATTTAATGTTGTGAGTGTCACTGTTATTTTCAAATATTTTTGTTGTGTTTGTTATTTTGACATAATTTGTTTTTTATTTTACTTCTTCATCTTATAGTAAGGTTTTAACTGACGGGTCTTTCTGTATCATTCAGAAAAATTTAGTTTGCTAAAATTGATTAATATGTATATAAATACTAGGTTAAAATAATCCAAAATTATAGCTGGACATTGAAGGAAGGTTTGAATAGATAATTGACATAATAAAAGTATACTAGGGTGTTGCAGTCCGAGAAGTGTGATAATAAATTGCATCTGATAAGTTTTAGTGTTTTGATAGTAATTATGGAAAGTATTATTGAATTATTTGACATTTAAAGAATCATTTTCTTTCTGACTGTTGTCATAATAAAACTTTGCACCCTAAAATTGTATAAAAAAGACACTTGGCATGATTTTGAAGGTAATTTCATACAATTGAATTACATTCAATTTTATACTCTCGAAGATGTCATGGAGTACATTGTGATTACATTGTTAATTTTGAATTATTCAGTTCATTGCTTTGTGTGGAAAGAAGCAAACCTTATATATTTTTCATTCCATTATATTGGGAAAGTATCTGTATTCAATTCTGCAATTGAGTCAGAAAGACTGAATTTTTTTAGTGATAAGATTGCATGCTTCAAGATTTGTTGCAACCTTGTTACATTTTGGGATTAAACTAAATTATTTGGAGAAGAATATATAAACATAGAAGCATGTTTAGCAGTATGAATGACCGGGAAAGATACTCTGTGTGGTGTACTGATGTTATTTAAAACCTCCAAAATTGGTAAATGTTTTTGGAATACCGTCATCCCTTTTCACAGTTCTTGCATTTATGAAAAAAAAAAGCTTAGTAACCAAAGAGGATCATGTCAAGATGATAGGGAATGATCCTTTATTGATCGTAGCAAGTTTTAACCTACAAGAATAGATCGAATGTTAAAGGGATAATAGGTTTGTTCAGTTTTGCGGTCTTACCCCGTAGCGACCTATCAGACACTGGATCGACTATTTTAGTCACGCTATATTACTTCAGAAATATGGGTAGCTATTTAGTTGAACTAGATATGTACACTGTAGCATTTCTATTTTGACATTTATGTCAACATAATAACAGCAAAAAAGAGTCATAAAATGGATGGACCAAAAGTAATATGTTAAATAAAAAACATTGGGGGGGGGGGCAGGGGAGGTGGTAGAAGTATAAATGAAACAGATTTCAATTTCATTTTCTGCTTCAACTATACTACAACTCATAGATGAGAATGCTGAATAAATCTGCCGGTGATAGTATTTCTCTTATTAAGGTGTGCTTGATGAGAATTATGCATCTGATTTATTTTTTGTTACAATTTGGCTCCATTAATTATTGTTAGTGGTCTACTCACAATTGTTGTTATTATTATGATTATGATTATTTTCCCCATGTTAGTGTTGTTCAGTATAAGGTAATTTCAGTGCTGGTGTCATTACATTACTGTACTTGATAATTTCAAAAAAGGCAACAAAAAACTTTTGAACATCAGTTTAGCATGTGTTTGTTTTTCATCATGTTGAGTAAGAATGAATCAATGCATGGGATAGTGATGATGTGTACATTGTTTGTTTTATTTTTTTTGGGGGGGGGTCATTTTTCCTTCTTCTTTTCTTCATCCTGGTTGCACAAAAGTGTAATTAAATATATATAAATATTGATATATATATTTGTGATTGTTTTTCCTCTCGAGTATTGATAATGGGATATATTTGGCAGCAATAATCTTTGGTATACTTAAAGAGAATAGTTCAAAACAACCTTTAAAAAGAAAAATATTGTTTATCTGAAATACGTTTGGATGTATGAAACGTACTGTTTTGCCTCCTTGTTATTCAGTATTTTTGTTGCTTTTGTTTTTTTTATTTTCATTTATTATGTCATCCTTAACAAAGTTGCTCTGCAGTTCTACATCAATTCCTATCTTTTCGTAGGGTTTTCATAAATTTGACAGGCAAGAGGGGAACATTTTCTTCAATTGTCTAATATTTTTTGAACCAAATATTCTGATTTGTTTGAGCAGTCTTCAGTTTGATAAGTCAGAATAGTTTATTAACATTAACCTGCAGTTTGCGGTTCTAATCTTTTTCAAGCTCGTAAAATACCCCCAACACTTTGGATGAAACTGCTTGGGCTGTTCTTGTATTTGTATCATGTTTATCAGATCATATTTAAGTACAATGCACCTATAAAGGCCTTGAAACAAAGCAGGTTGTCTGCGATTTCATTCTTCCTTACAAGTGTAAATGTACCTATTGTGATGGGATGTAGGCTGCCTGTTTGATCTATAGGTGGGATTGTCAGTATTAAACATATTAATCAGATTGCCTTGTTTGTGGTAGATAGAAATGTGTTCAAAGCAATACAGTGGTATGGGTGAATGCAAGGGGGGGGGGGACTAGCATGACTTTTAATATTAAAGCATCATATTGTACTGATTGTAAAGTCGTTCCATTCTTTTCAGTACTGTAATTCATGAATTCCAAAGATTGGGTTTACTGCTTTACTCCCATTAAATTAATTAGAATGGTATATTGCAATTATCAGGGTGAAAATTTCTGGCAAAATTTACATGCCACTTTTGGTAACGTAGAACAGGTTGCATTGTTGTGTGTGCTCCAAAACTATGAGAATATCAAACCACAAATAAGTCTTGATAAACATAAGAAAAACTTTTTCAGCAGAAAAATATGCACCAAAAAGAACCCGCAAAATTCTGCATCAATAGTTCAGCCTGAATAGAATGATCATTTTTGCTTTTACTTCTGTTGGAGAGGGTGGGAAGCTTTTTTGGCTGCAATAGGGTTAAAAAGGTTAGATTATTTGGCACTTGTTAAATCTATTTGAACATTCCTTCCCTTTGCAACATTAAATTTTTTAGACTTTATTCAATATCACTGTTGATATGAGAGTGATTACAACGATGATGGAATGTTTAATTTTGTAGTTAAAAGTACAAGTAGCAACTTTCATCTAACTTAAATAATTGATGATGACTATTTGTAATACCAAAATTTGTTATAAATAAAATCCACTGTATAAAATATATCTGGAGATTAAAGAGCATTGTATCAAGCTCAAAAACATGAAAAGAATTCAACACATTTGTATTCT
>JXUT01138340.1:0-10897 GCA_000934455.1 Apostichopus parvimensis
ACATTATTTTTGTGAGAGGAGGGTATTTTCTATGGGTTGAGATGGACTGTTATCTGGACAAAATATTGAGGAACATAAGCCAGCATCAGCCCAACCCATCCTAACTTATTCATTTAAACAATTACGTATGGTTTATTTCCCTTTGTAGATACGATGACAGAAGACACGATCATTCGTCTCCGGAAGAATCGAGAGGTTGGCGACACGAGAGAAGAGACGGGTACTACGACGAGGAGCAGGAATACGAGGATTATCAGGAGCGTCCAGACGAGGGCGACAGAAAGAGAAGGAAGAAGAATAAAGAAAAGTGAGTCATCAAGGAATGTAGAATGGAAACTTACTTCTGTACCACCTAGAGAATCTGTTATGAAATTATCAGACTTATTTCGTTCAGAGGTCTGCAATGTCAGCAGTTTCTAGAACACCATTTATCTGCAAAATATAAAAATTTAAAGGACCCGGCCTTATACGATGCTGGTCTCGGAAGCAGTTTGCTCCGCTAAATTTTGACGACAAAAAAATCATATCATAAAATATTTGTATTAATGAAGCAATACTACTTCTATATCATGTTTATTGAATAGTGAGTTGGAATTGCATAGAGGCCAAATAGTAATATCTCGGGGGGGGGGGAGAATATCTGGAAAAAAAAAAGATGGAAATGCCATTGTAATAAAAAATGAAAAAACTTCAGTGCAGATTTTCATTTTTCATTATGCTTTGATATTTGGAGTAGAAGGTGACTTTTAAATCCTAGAACTTGACTTGTCTTAGTTATCGGCCATTTCAGTGATCTCTCTAGCATCTTCAAGAAACATACTTGAATTTATGCATTTTAACAGTACGTGAGTTTATTCTAGCAGTTCTTAATTAAAATCTTATAAAGTTTGAGGGTGAGAGTTAACACTCTAAGGCTTGCTGCCGTTGTGTCCAAGATGTTGATATCTTTTTGGCCTTCTCCCTGTGAGTGTTTTAAGTTTCATTACGTTCTGATTGATAGTTGTAGCGATGGTGCAAATATGTAAGGGTTATGACAGGGTTTGTATTTATGTGTATTGCAGTGTTTGTATTGATATTTATTGCCATGAACAACATTCCTTTGTATACTTTGTTTCATGTTTGAAAAGACACCCACTTTCTTTGCATTTAGTCACTATTGAAATAACATGCTGGAAAGTATAGAAAGGTGGGACAGGCGGGGTAGGGGGTGAATGGGGGTGGGACAGAAGGGTGCATTACTGTTTCATTTGGAGTTGTGGTATGTTTTTACAATTACCTAATTGTGCATAATTTCTTCAATTTGTGCTGTCTTGTTTTCGTTTTTCTGGTATAAAGGCAGTAGTGATGGGAAACAGGGGGGGAGGGGGGAGGGTTGCTGTCGTGTGAATGAGGTGTTGAAGATGAGAACAGAAGAAATGCTTCATGTGAAATTTCATTATCTTTGTGAAATGTTTTACATATACAAATTTGCAACTTTTTTCATTGTATCACTGTAATCGTCATTTAAATTTACAAAGTTTGATGTAACAGACTATTAAAACACATCAGTTTAAATGTTGTCCAGGTGGAAGTATCAACATGAAACATATTTGTTTTCATCCCACTCTTCCCCGCACAAGGTCTAAGGAAAGAAAGAGTGGCAGGAAGAGGAAACACAGATCTCGCAATAAATCAGATTCATTGGATCACCGTGACGCCGCATCAGACGGAGAGGCGGGCAATAAACAGGAGGAGGAGAATGGCAAGAGAGGAGGAATAGGTCAAAGGTTAGATTGAGTCCCTAGTGTTGCTGTTTGCTTTAACTGATAGAAGATGAAATGATATATCAGCGATATAGAAGCGTCTGACAAAAGATTGCATTTAGTATCAAAATGTCTGTCCAAATCAGTCCAGTGGAAAGGCTATGGCACTCATCTTATCTCTTGAATATTCATGAGCAAGTATTTCCAAGTTGTTGATTGTTAATGTCTTTGCATAAATTAGGTCAAAGGTCAATTGGAGTCTACACATAAATTAGGCCGTCAAAGACGATTTTGGAATGACTCGAGGCCCAAACATGAAATCTTCATATGCCTCTCCTGCTAGGGACTTGATGCCTTCCAACAGTCACGGCACTTCAAGGGTATTTGGCTGAATATTGGACAATTTTGGTCGTGTTATAATGTTAAGAATAATGTGACCGTTGAGAAATGAGTTCACTGGTAATTTAATTTCCGAACAGAGCCCATTTTTGAGTTTCTGTTCAAGTGACTGGTGAGCTTTTCACAATATATGTTTCCTTCTGATAAACTGTCATCATTGTAAGACCTAACAAAGAATCTCTTTCGTTGTCTAAAACAGGAACGATGACCATGATGACAGCCCACCACCAACCCACTGGAAACGAGCACAGAAACCTTGGAAGGGAAACGAAAGAGAGACCAAGTGAGATATTATCTTCATCTTCTGATTTTAGATCTCTGAATTGATTAAGTCTGCCAAAAAAAAAAATCATTTTCTGCAATCGTTGGTGTCGTTTCATCGCAAAACGAAATATGTATCAGACTGCCAAGTCCTGGATAACAACCGAGAGAGGCACAATGCTACAGAAAGTGTCACGTATGGACAGAGGTACTGTCCATGAAATACACGAAAATTGCAAATGTCGAATGTAATTGCCAAGATGTAAGTATGTGAGTAATGGAAAGGTGGACATGGAAAATTTTTGACAATGAAAACTTAGAATAAAGAAATAGAAACAGGATTCGATCCAGTGATCTCTAGGTCGCAAGCCCAGCACTCTACCAACAGAGCTATCTAGCCCTTGGTTTGTCGCGATCCCTTTATCCAGCAATTTCTGATCCCTCCTTGAGCTGAGGATGTTATTGAGTCAATTTAACAGTTTTGCATCTTTGAAGTAAATATTTTTTTCTTAAACCTCCGCAAGAAATTGTGATGTTGTGTCTTCTTGTTCTAGCGATCTGTACAAGGACCTCGATCCACCTTCCAAGAAGATTAGACTTTCCGACGACATCTTCCCCGTCAGGAGCAGAAGTCCCTCCATGGAGAGACAGAGAGGCAGGAGCCATTCGTCATCCCCCGAGGATCGGGCCCTGAGAAACCTCTCGGCATCCAAAAAGCGGTTGTTGGAGAAGGAGAAGAAGAAAACCAAGAGAGCCACGTGGAAACCGCCCGAGGAGGACGAAAATATCCAGAAGATTGGAGGCGCTCCCCGATCTCCCGATGGAGAAGGAGACGGTATTCAGCGCCGGGAGAGTTTCAGCACAGTCAACAACGGAAGGTTGGTAGCTTACCAAGTCCTCATGGAAGGTGGGAGTCTGCACGCGGTGACCGATTCAACTCGAGAGACGACGGACACTCAGATGAGCCCAAAACCAGACAGGCAACACCGAACAGAGGACAAGGAGGTGGAGCAGGAGAATGGAGGTGGTTCAAAGAAGACAAGTCCGAGAAAGCCAAACCTGGAGGCGGTCTTCGATAAAACGAAGCTCTCCGTACCGTCAAAGACCATCGAGATCGTCATCGAGAAGAGTCGTTGGGAGAAGGATGAAGAGATGAGCCCGGGAGATGAACCCGAGGACATTCCTCCAAAGGAACCTTCAAAGTTTATACCGTTGAAGGAGGTGGAAGCAGTTAAAGTCACCAGTAGTTTAGCTGCACCGTTCGCTGCACCCACGATTCCAGCGCCTCCTCCTCCCGTCAAATCGACGGTTGAAAACCCGCCAACGACCATCGCCACAGTGACCAAGCAAACTCCTCCTGCAGTGATCCCAGGCTCGGCGGGGTCCAAGTTGGAATCCCAGCGTGGTATCGCTCTTGCCAAGTCCAGCCTCGGAAGCGAGATTACCAGCCAGGTGAAGAGAACGGAAAGGAGAACACGAAGGAGAAGCTTCAGCCGTAGCACGTCGAGAACGCCAAAGTAAGTAAACACTTTCCCGTGTTTGGTTTAACGGCACCATTGAATCATTGTAGAGTCGACTTAACAGTATTTATTGACACAATTTACCCTGAGAGATATCTCATGAGCGCTATGAATCCTGCTCCATGTTAACTAGAATGTTAACCTTATGTCATATTCAGTTTGTGTACTTCTGAAGTAGAATCGATGGTGCGGAGCTCTTGGCATCCAAAGCAAGCATTGCTAACCAGTGGTTTGTTGTTCCTTTTGCATCAAACAGGAATTGCTAGTTGCTCAATGTATAGTTGCTGTTTGTTTTGATTTGAATTGCTAGTTGCTCTGTTTATTGTTGCTGTTTGTATTTATTTGAATTGCTAGTTGCTCTGTTTATTGTTGCTGTTTGTATTAATTTGAATTGCTAGTTGCTCTATTAATAGTTGCTGTTTGTATTTGTTTGAATTGCTAGTTGCTCCATTTATTGTTGCTGTTTGTATTAATTTGAATTGCTAGTTGCTCTATTTATAGTTGCTGTTTGTATTATTTGCCATTTGTCACTTCGCCAATGTGCCAATTTCAGGTAAGAATTTAGTGTTCAAATTTTACGTGGCATTTGTGAAGTCTGAATTAATTCTCTTATCAAATACTAGTATGGTTCCTTTGTAAAAAAAAAAACTGCTTTACATCTTTGCACTTGAAAAGCAATTTGACCATTTTACAAAGCAGTTTTAATTCTTTCTATTCTATCTATCTCATAGACACAGAATAAATATTGTCTTTCGTCATCTTATTCTTGAATTCTTTGTCACACAACTACCAAAAATATGTATTAGAAACCTTTACCTCATGTGGAGGGTCTACTTTCGCAGTTGTAAAAAACTTTCTGGTTGTTAAACCGGGTCTCAAAAGAAGGCTAGCAAAGAACACATCCATATGGTTCTTTATAGAGTGTGTCAGCCTAGGCTGAACAAGGGCACCAACATTTTTAAGGAGATAAACTGTGGTAACTTGCCGCCATATTGGCTAGTAAATCTTTGGTGTGTGTGGTTGCAAACACAAAGGGGTTCTAGAACAGCTTGCCATGGGTATTGTTGGTAATGTTCAATCTGTGCAATCTTTGCTTAAGTTCCCATTATTTACATACAGGCAGTACTCGGTTAGCAGTTCCCGAAGCCGTTCTCGAAGTCCTGGTTCACGCCATCGAGATTATCGAAGAGATGACCATCGGGGTGACCGCAGGGAGCACAGGTCAAGGTAAAACAAGTCATCCTGTCTATGTCAGGTTCATCCCTATAGGTTGGCTCCTCCTCATGTGTGACAAACAGAGTATTGTTATAGCCCCCTCTAGATGGGCAGATTGGCATTCAATACTGCCCTCATACTCCTGATAATCTAGAGTTGATAGGAGTACATTGTCTTCAAAGGCAAGGCCACTTCCAGTGAAACTCTCTCCTGATTAATTTCTTCCCCCTTTAGAATAGAAAAAGAGAAAACAACAAAGCGTGCAATATAAGTTTCTTTCATCCTCAGTGTGATAATCAAAGGGCACATTCTAAGAGGAACCATCCAAAGTTTGGTTAATACTTGGATGCTTAAGGAATCCAACTGTATAATTAGACACTCTCTTTAACTTTTAAAGAAATTGGCAAAGACAAGTTGTCATGAAACTTGAACAAATGCAAAACTTTTAATCTCAATTTTATCTTGTAGTTACAGACGTTTCAGCAGTTGTAAGTTTATGTAGTATGTATGTATGTGTGTACGTATGTATGTATCCATGTAAACTTGTACATCCTCCATAAAGTGTGAATTTTCGCACGGTACTTTGTGTCAATAGTAGTGTCAGCAGGTGTCATTTTAATACTGTAGATTAAATCATTCCGATATGTCCGAACAGTTTTCATTAATACTTTTATTTAAGTATAACACGATCTCAACGAACCTTTCACTTGAAGGACGGAGTTGAGTTCCGGCACTATTTGATACCATTCTGACAGAGCTATTTAAAAGATTTTAATCATAAAAAATATATAATATGACATGAAGGCAGAAGGTTTCAGTAATCTCGAGATGTAAAAATCTTGTCTCTCGATGTGGCTTCTCTGCAGGTCTTACTCTCCTTATTATCGAAAAAGAGTGTCGTCACGGTCTAGACACAGGAGGTACAGCAGGTAGCAAATCTCGTTCTACTTGATTTGGAAAATTGCAGACACAATTAAGTGTTTTTGTTTTAATAAGCAGCCATCGAATCGATCCTCAGAATCTTTTGGCCATTTGCCAACCTTTTTCCACCGTGTGTAAACGGCTCTTTTTCTCTTCCGGTCACCGTTATACGATATCGTAGTCTTCGTCCTTCTGGATGTAAGATGCGAGAAATGGCAGACGTTAAAACCTTTTCGTTGCCAGTAGTACGATTACATTGAAAGCCAGTTGCTTGTTAACTTCCTGTTTTAGATTTATTCTGTTGCCAATGAGTGGCGCTGTAGATCAACCTTATCAGCAAAATGCTCTCCTGCCCTTCCCCCGCCTTCCCCCCACTCCGGTGGTTCCAAAATGCAACCGAAATAGAGGGAAACTTTCTTGCCATTTCAACCTCTGGAATCCCCAGTCTCCTTTTGTCTTTCATGAAGCTGCATTTTGCAATGGGTGGTCGAGTTATGAAATATTAATTGAATAGTAACCCTTTCTGTTGTAACTATTAGTGGTATTAGAACATTAGAGAGTTTACCTTTTAATTCAAAATAAACATAAAAAAAATTACAATAAATTAAAGTTTAATTTGTTTCAGTTGGAACAGCATGCCCTTAATTTTATTCTACTTGATAATGAGTTTTGGGTGGAGTAGTGTAACACCTTTTCCTTTGTTTTGCCAGTTATCAGGTGTTTTTTAAACCGGTGATGGTGGTCTCTGTTGAAATGAAGCAATTTTGTTTTGATTTTATTCTTAATGGTCACTAGCCTGTTAACAGTATTTCTGTTTTCTAGTATCGTTCCTATGTTGCTATTTTCCTTCTGTACTGAGTGTTATGTCTTTGTTTGTATGATATTAAATATGAGAAAAATAATTGAATTGAAGTGAACAGATAATCGAATTTATACCACCAAGGTTGTAAACAATTCAACTCAAAATGAAGCTTTAATGGATAGTAAAAGCTAAAAAGTGTTTCCTCTCTTTCTCCTCTGATAGACATCGAGATGGACGTCGTTCTCGAAGTCCAAGGTCGAGATCTCGAAGTTACGACTCTAGATCCAGGTCCAGATCACACCATAGAGGAAGATCCAGGTCCTACCATAGAGAGTAAGAACTGTTTGGCTGAATGAATACTTGCTGGACAGACAAAGACATGGACAGACATAGATATTAACATAGACATTAACATAGACATGGACAGACATTAACATATACATTAACATAGACATGGACTGACAGACATTAACATAGACATTAACATAGACATGGACAGACATTGACATGTACAGACATAGACATTGACAGACATTGATATTAACATAGACATGGACAGACATTGAGATGGATAGACATGGACAGACATTGAGATGGACAGACATAAACATAGACATTAACATAGACATTAACATAGACATTAACATAGACATGGACAGACATAGACATTAACATCATTGATGAAGAATTGTTGGATTAGATTCTGAACCAGTCTTCCTGGAATCCCAAATTTCTCATCTTTTCTGTCAATATAATAAGGTTGTAATAACCAATAACACCCCTAAACTCCACAATTAATGTTATTTGAGTTAAACCTCATGTAGGCTTAGTGCCTATTAAACCCCATAGCCAGCATGAGGGTTAAAGTTAACCACCGTAGGTCTAATCTTAGAGAGAGAGAGAGACACACACACAGAGTGAAGAGTCAAACTAAATGGAATGTTTGTAGTGGTTACATTTATTGTCCACAGAACATTGAAATTGTGTGAACTTACACAGGAGCTAAATACTTCACCAGAATGCCTGAACTTCAAGTCCTCGTTTACAATGTCAATTATGACTTTACCTCTGAACTATATTATCATTTATTCATGAGTTGTATTTGTTAATAGGATTATGGCCATGGCTAATATTTATGAAAAGTATCTCTCTAACTTCTGGCAATGATATTATTTAACTTCTCTCTTTGCAGTTACAGCAGATCACCAAGGCACCGTAGGTCTCATCATCATTCTAGGTCACGCTCAAAGAGCTACCAGTCACGTTCACGGTCACGTTCACGGTCACGTGACAGTTACTCTTCCCGGGGTTCTCGCAGCAGCCGATCGAGAAGTTACTCTCGGGGTCGCTCACGAAGCCACAGCAGGAGTTGATAGGCAGAGCCTTGTCTTTGTTATTTTTGAATCACATTTTACTTTCAGAGAATATTGATCCTTGTTGATGTTTGCCATCTGTTGGGGAGAAAACTCCACCTCGTCCTTTCATTGATATTGGAAAAGTTTCAGGCAGATTTGTAAATTGGAATAAAGAAGATTAACCAATGTTATGAAATGTACCACCTGTTTTTAGTTAAATTTATGCAAAGATTTTTTTTCAACTTGCCAATTGGATCTGTTGTCATATGGGAGGTATGTAAAATTCTATACGAAAGTGATATTTGCTAGTTATTTTAAATCTAATAGACTAAGACAAATCAAGTCATCAAATCCAAAATGAAACATTTGAGAAAATTAACTCGAAAGTGTTCTTGTATGGTAATGAGGGCGGTATTGAAGAACTTTGGCTTTGGCTTTGAGTACAACGTTTATGTGTCTGTAATTACCATCTTTGTAGTCATCGCCGACTTTGCAATCCGCGGTCCCTCTCACAAGTTTGCGGGGTTGATAAGAGTGACTCCATAGTTTTCCCTTTCAGGGAAACCAAAAAGGAGGACTAAGTATACGTTAACTCTTGGACTATTTGTATTTTTAGTTTAAAGATCCAATTTAAAGTATCATTCTCACATTTTAAGGTCTTGTCTGTTCTCTATGAACTTTTTTTTTTTTGCTTGCTTCTTTCTTTCATTCTCATATTTTTTGCAAGGCTTCTTGGGCGAGCAGAGCAGGTTTAATTTAAGCATGATGACAAAAAACACTCATTATCCAGAAAGCCACAACTTGTGAATTTGTCTTAATTATTTCACTGTTATAGAATTGTAATGTACAGCAAGATTTTGAAACAAGAATCACTCTAACGACGGAATGGGTTAATTAATACAAAAGTTGTCTTAATGTAAAAGAAATAATGTTGGTGTTTTTTTTTTTCATTTTTTTTTTTCATGACTTTTAAGAAGGGATGAGGTGCATTTAACATGCCAAAGATTTGTTAAACTGGATTTTATGGACCATGAAGCAGTGTTGGCAATAGATCTATGCAAGCAACAGGATGTACCGATATGATAGTAATAGTGTATCGTTGTGAGAGAGGGCTGTGTACGAACCACGTAAGGCTTTACGTGATGGTATATCATGCCTTGTCCCCAAGTAGAATGGCAGGGAGGATAGGAGAGGTGGTGGGGTGGGGGTTCCAATTTTGAGTGATCCAGTTGACTTTGAACTTTTTGACTCAAGACTTTTTGAACTCACAAGGACTTCATCGGTTAGGAAGGCTATCTGGAAATACAGAAAAGTGCATAGAGAGTGGTGTGCTGTACCAATGTACTAATGTAGTGATGGTAACTGGTCAAATTAACAATATCACAAGATTTCCATGTTCCTATGAAGCCGTCATCTTGTTTTCTGAAATATTTACACGAGGCAAGTCAAACCCCTTTGATATCATCTGTTTTTTATGTACATTTCATGACAAGAGGTTTGACAGATTATTACAATAGTTTATACACAATGTGGATGATTAGATACTCTTATTCTATTCTGGTTATACCAAAGTGACATAAATATTTCTCAGGCTGCTGTTTGTAATTGGGTGTCTGGCCATGATAAGAAGTTCCTGCTATCCCTGCAGCTGGTGGTGGTGAGAGATGAGGTGGGGGGGGGGGGGTGCCACTGGGGAGCCAATGATTTGATAATACTTGAAGATCTTAATGTCATTTTATGACCTCCATCAATTTTGTATTATTACCTATTTTCCTTTTGAAAATCATTCATGGATTATTCACGATCGGGTCCATCAACACTTCCGATGCTAATATCAAATCATCTTTCGCATCAGTGTTCTGATAGTTTTGTTGATCATTTTCACCGTTTCCTTGTTTTTGTATTCGTTATTCCATATTTTCTTGTCCCTCCAGACAGAGGGGGCGTGTGTCATGCAACAACAAAGAAAAAGCTTTTAAAATCAAATAAAAAATTTCGACAATAAATAACTGAGAAAAATAAACAATGGCTAGTAGTTCTCTTTTTGTTTGTTATTTTCCAATTCAAATATGTCAGCCTTGACTTGGAAAATGTTAACATGAGACAAAGATGACTGGCAGAGGGAGGTCTCATCTAAGACCAAAAGTAATATCACTGCAGTTTGATAACCAGTGGTGCTGTTAGGGGTTGGTGGGGGGGGGGGGGAATTCTCTATCCCCAAGTGATCATCTTACAGGGCATGGACCACACTTATGAAAGGGCGTCATGTAGCATACCATAATAATATTAAGTTTGCCGTTATTGTGTGTACAGAGATACTCCTATACGGTAGGCAATGATTCTGATGAAGAATTTATTTAACCGATTCAGGTTAGTTCTTAGTTTCACTCTTGTTCTAGACATTCTGAAATGAAGAATTGCAGCAACAGTTGATGTCTCTAATATGATATTATAGACTGCCGCAAATGCGATTTCCGTCCTATATTCAACAACTGTGGATAAATAAAATGAGAACTAGTGATAATTTAAGTTACATCGACTTATATGAATGCTGCTCCTGCATGCTCGTATATTCATCTTAGAAAGCCATACGTCTCACAGTACGATGTGAAAGTGTACTATAGTGTAGCAGGTTGTAAGGCCCAGTTTATTCTTACTTCAGAGACATATAATTAGAAACAT
>KN894992.1:0-16783 GCA_000934455.1 Apostichopus parvimensis
ATTCTTAACTTTTTTTTGGTGAATACATGATGATTTACTGATTTTCCCATTGTGATGTGTAAATGTGATTAATTCACTGACAGTTTATATTTGATACAGGTCTTTATATTTGTAATTCTATAGCATATTTGAAATGTTAACAACTGAAACACAGTCTAACCTCTTGGATTTAACTTGTTCTCTTTATTTTGTATGATTGTCTTTTTTATGTTGCAGAGTTGTAGAATGAACAAAGTATTGCACACAGTTCATGTAAACTATTTCATAACACCACCATTATTTCTGCATGGAGTTCATAGCTTGGCATTGTATATACACCTGTATGCATTGGGCACTGAACCTGTATGCATTAACACATGGATGGTTTGGACACGTCCACCTAACCAATGAGGTTAGGAGAGCCATTTCTATATTAACATACAGCATGTTCCAGACAGCTCTGATGGTGATAGAGAACATTTGACTTTGAAATTTAAGGAAACTGATGTCTTATTGGTTGGGTCCTTGTTCAGCTCTAAGCCAGTTCAGATTTATTTTCAAGAACTTTTATACAAATCTGGCTCAAGTAGGAGTGATGCACCAACATATCTTCAAAGCAACACTAAGTTGATAGTGAGTTACCATGCCTGCTGGAGGATAAATCAGTCACTACTGTGACAGAGTTGTTGCATTTTGGATGCTTGTGTTATAGTGCAGTTTAGGAATGCGACCATCGCTAAAGTAGTCCAAAGATGTCTGAACTTCTTATTGAAGAAACTGCAACATGAAGGTGTTCTTACTCCTCAAGTGCATTCCTTTCTCTTGATCAGGCTTCTGTCTTACATCTTGTCAATCAAAGTATAAAACATGCCAATCCCTTCCAAACTGCCATTTTT
The DNA here is from genome assembly GCA_000934455.1 of Apostichopus parvimensis. NCBI lineage: Eukaryota > Metazoa > Echinodermata > Holothuroidea > Aspidochirotida > Stichopodidae > Apostichopus > Apostichopus parvimensis. The sequence goes on from KN894992.1 coordinate 876, forward strand.
AATGGATATTTAGAAATGAAATGATGTTCAATACCAGTCTGCATCTTCCATGGGCGTCCGACTCATGATGAGAGACCAGAGGTAAAACATACCGCACAATGTCATCTGCATCACTCTAAACAATCGCACATCTCCCAAAAGTACCCAGTTTCTTACATCGATGTTAAAAAGCACAGTGTTCATTGGATTAACTGAACTTTCAATGTTGTAAACTACCAGTTGCGTATAGACAAAGAACATTGTCAGTTTGAGAGGCAGGGATGATGCTGAAGTGGTCTCTTTCTTGTTATGAGTGCTGCAACAGTAACTGCTAATGTCATCTTCATCCTCTGAGTCTGCCATAATACTCCAAGAATCCTCCTCTTCTTTAGAAAACTGCAAAAATCAACAGGAAATATTTCCCTCCAAACATTAAATTCTCTTTTAACAAACATTACTGTAGTTACTATTTTTTTTTTATAGAATGGCTGTTGATAGAGTCAAATGGATATACCGAACACATGCCAAGTATGTGTTATATTCAGGTGTTAGAGTGGTTGATGTTGAAACAAATACTGAAGGAGCTGAAATGCCCACAACGTCAAACAAAGTTAGGCATATAAAAATGAATTGGTTTCTTTGAAGATGGCTCATGTAAGTATATACTTGACATCCAGGGATTAATTAATCTGGTATCGCTTACACAGCAAATGATATGCAAAATCAAATAGTCAGATTGCCACACACCTGCAATATGCATACATGGCAGGGTTTTTTATCACTTCTTATCATAACTAAAAATGTATAAACCTGATGAGCGCTACACAACATGTGAACACCGAATTATTCTCTGTCATCCATAGAAACATCCACAGATCATGCAAAGTTCCACTTCTGTCAAGTTGCATCGAGCACCTTACCTATGATATTTACAAAACAATTCTGACTGACAGTCAGCTTACAGATTGTAAAAAGGTGTGACAACAGTCTTTTTCTTTTTTACCAACATTGCTGCTTGTAACATCCATGTACAGTACAGCATACTCTGTTGTGTTGAACCAACCCAGATAATATCTACAGTATGATTTGATTGGTATTGTTTATGGTCTCAGTTTGAGTACCTTGTATTTTAAGTAACATTACGAACACATAAACAGAGTGTAAAGTATTAGATACCAACTTCAAAGCTGCGGTGCTTAATGTAACTTGCAAACGTTCTTTGTTCCATGAGTGAGAGTGAAGAGAATCATGGTTTTATTTCTTATTGTAGAGCAAAGACAGAATTGTAACGTTCATACTAGCTTGAGTTTCCACCATATGTGCATTCTTTATGGGAATTTTCGATGTTCATCCACAGCATCAAGAACTGCTCATAGCTCATTCCCAAATCTTTTACCACATCATTAAATGATATGGGGTGGATAATGATTATTTACAAAATATGCTGGAAATTGAAATGAATTGTCAACATTGCAATTGCAAGGAAGCTTTCAGATTAATCAAAGCAGGAGGATGTAAGGGAGTTTTCAATGCATAAATATGACAACGCATCCCCAACTTCAGGGCAGAAAAATAAACAAAATCGCAGGGAAAAGTCAGGACAGAAATCTCAAGGAAAAGGCAAGGTAAGAAATATGGCAGGAGAGAATTCAAACATGTAGTTGATTTACAGTTCCCCTGTACTTCCATGACACTTAGGTCACTGCAACAGCATTCCTAATAGTCATTATTTATCGATTCTAACACTAATTTGCTTAGCTCTGAAGAAGCGATTCATCATCGTTAGATGATACGTGCTTCCTGTCAAACGACAGCACAAGCAAGCCTTAGGAGCTCGCCAAACAGTTACATAGACATCCTGCGCCTGCTATGTTATGTAAACTGATTACTTCAAGCCCAAGAAATGTTTATTATTACAAATTGTGAAAGGTAAAACAAAGCCAGAGGCTGAAAATAAGCATTCTTAACTTTTTTTTGGTGAATACATGATGATTTACTGATTTTCCCATTGTGATGTGTAAATGTGATTAATTCACTGACAGTTTATATTTGATGTTCATGAAACACTATACAAATGAATTATTTTCTGTATTATTCAAACTTGAATTGAAATCCCACTTGAAATGAAATGAAACTTGATTTACCATATGTACAAAGATGTCACTAGAGTGTAGGCATTTTTTGAAAGTTACTGGTAAAGAAAGCTTTTCATAGTTGACTGCGCTTTACCTTACATGATTTGCTTTCACCAGAGGGTCTGTGTGTTACAGATGGAGAACATTGAAACATTGTACAACTTGCAATCTAATTGTGTCACAAAACACTAACTCTCATACAAAGTTCATTTCAAACTTCTCCAGCTACAGGACTATTGCAGTTCCAATAGTTTTCCTTTTACGCCCAAATCACTTTTAAAACTCAAAAAAAAAAAATGAAATAAGCATTTTGATGAAACCTTCAATTCAGTGAAGCTTTCAATTTATGAATGCAACAATCAAGTTTTTAAATCGGGTCGTAACTCAGGATTTAGCCAGATCCTTAACAGCATTCGGCCGAATAAAATTAAGCATTTGCACTGATAACATCTCGCTGGACCAGGTTTTTTGGAGAGGAAAATAAATCACTAACAACAAAGTAGAGGAAATATTATTTTCCCTTATCACAGCATGCAAGAGTATGCTTGAAAGGGTAAATTTAATGTAGGAATCAGATTTTGCTTACATTGATTTCTGTTCTTGTTTCCACTTATTTTGTGTCATGTTTTATGTAGTGAAAAACAGAAGCAATAATTATTAGGAATTATAATTAAGCCCTGAAATATGTGGAGTGCCTCCAAAAATGAAACTATCTTGGATGTGTACCTTTGTATCTTAACTGTACAGATTAAATACTAATGAAAACACATCGAATCCTTCTGGAGAGTTAAGAAAATATGAATGCGTATTTAATGGGGTGTAAGTATTTAAGAGGTAATGGAATAATGAAGTTCCAAGAGCAGCTCAAACCCCTCAGAAAGCTCGTGCATCTTTCCCTAATTTTGACAAGTTTTACTAATTTGGAAAGATTTTACCTACATTTAAGTTACCATCTTCTTAAGAAATCAATGCGGGCAGAAGGTCAACTTTCAATTATCCCTATTTGAACTTGAGTGCAATGACAGCTATTGTAAGGGAAAACTTCAACTATTGCATTGTTTGGTGAACTGGACATTCCTCTATACACTGCACATTGTAATATATGCTGCAAATTGCTCTGTGCACTGGACATTTCTCTGTGCACCATAAATTGCCATATAACCTGTACCTCGTTCTATAGATGCAACGCATTGCTATGCACACTACAAATTATTCTATATATCTTGTAAATTATGTATGCCAGGACTGCAGCATTTGCATAACCACTGCACATGGCTCTGTGTGTGCTGTACATGTTGCTATATATTATGGTTTATCTTGCACATTGCTCAATACATTACATTCTGCCATCCATGTTGGACATTTGCTCTTTATACTGCACACATTGTTCTCTACACTGCAAATTGCTCTCTATAATGCACATTATGTTCTCTACACTGCACATATTGTTCTCTACACTGTACATTTCTCTCTACATTGTACATTGTTCTCTACACTGTACATTGTTCTCTACACTGCACATTGTTCTCTACACTGTACATTGTTCTCTACACTGCACATTGTTCTCTACACTGTACATTGTTCTCTACACTGCACATTTCTCTCTACACTGAACATTTCTCTCTACACTGTACATTGTTCTCTACACTGTACATTGTTCTCTACACTGTACATTGCTCTCTACACTGCACATTGTTCTCTACACTGTACATTGTTCTCTACACTGCACATTGTTCTCTACACTGTACATTGTTCTCTACACTGCACATTGTTCTCCACACTGTACATTTTTCTCTACACTGCACATTGTTATGTACACTGTACATTGTTCTCTACACTGTACGTTGTTCTCTACACTGTACATTGTTCTCTACACTGCACATTGTTCTCTACACTGCACATTGTTCTCTACACTGTACATTTTTCTCTACACTGCACATTGTTATGTACACTGTACATTGTTCTCTACACTGTATGTTGTTCTCTACACTGCACATTGTTCTCTACACTGTACATTGTTCTGTACACTGTACATTGTTCTCTACACTGTACATTGCTCTATACACTGTAAATTGCTCTCTACACTGTACATTTTTCTCTACACTGCACATTGTTATGTACACTGTACATTGTTCTCTACACTGTAAATTGCTCTCTACACTGTAAATTGCTCTCTACACTGTACATTGTTCTCTACACTGCACATTGTTCTCCAACCTGTACATTGCTTTCTACACTGTACACATTGTTCTCTACACTGTACATTGTTCTCTACACTGTACATTGTTCTCTACATTGTACACTGCTCTATAACCTGCATATATTGCTCTGGATACACTGTACATTACTGCTGTATACATTGAAATACACTGAGACATATCAGATTCACAAGCACAATGCGTATGTGATATACAAATCCCAGCATTCATTATCCATTAAAAAATGTTCCTTCAAGTCGTCACTTCTTAATGATTCTGTACTTTTTCTTCCAATATTTGTGCTATTTTCTTCACAAAACATTAATTTCGGCCATAAACGTTGATAGTGCCACAAATGCATAGGTGATAAATCAGACAATCGGACAGATGTTAAACATTCGCTAAAATAAATGTCTTATTTAGAAAATTACCAGTGATATTTTTCCATCCAAAATGACTATTAAGGATGCATGGCAGTAAAAAGCTTTCTCCATCTTTGCTAACGGAGAAAGATATCAAGAAAGACACTCCTTTTCAGTTAAAGGTGTAAGCTGGTACATTAATCATCTCCGATGTGTCATTAGAGAAGTTGCGCTGTCACTCGACCGGGTACCAATTCAAACTTACAGACGAAAAGAGAAACAAGTTTGTAGAATGTTTGTTTATATTGAGGTTCACACGTCTTCCAGGTCCATGAAATGTTTCATGAATTACTGATGGAGAATGTGTCTGATTTTCTTGGGCAAAATGGGATATTTCACTGTTAAAAGCGGTAACAGTCAATTTGGAAAAGAGAATGGAGCCATCTGTCAAACTCAAGACAATGTTTTATCACACCTGGCATTACAACTGGCACATCAAAGGCTTTCATCCGGTTGCAAATCAATCAGGATGGGAGAGTACATTGGTTAGTGCACCCCTTTTAATATATTGACTCTGCTTCACTAGAATCTTTGATATTCTGCCAGGGGTTCACTGTTCATATTGGCTGTCATAGATGGTATATACATTACCAATCACCCCACCAAGCCAGAGGTTCACTGTTCATGTTGGCTTTCATAGATGGTATATACATTACCAATCACCCCACCAAGCCAGAGGTTCACTTTTCATGTTGGCTTTCATAGATGGTATATACATTACCAATCACCCCACCAAGCCAGAGGTTCACTGTTCATGTTGGCTGTCATAGATGGTATATACATTACCAATCACCCCCACCAATCACCCCCACCAAGCACACATTGAAAGACTGCCAACCACCTTAAAGAACACAAGGCGATGCACATCTCGAATACCGTCAACTTTGTTGTGCAGTAATTATTGAAAATGTACAAAAGAGAAAACAGTAGTTTGAAACAAACTGCTGACCATCGTATTTTGCACATGGATCTAGTTTTTGAATTCTAAGTTGACTTTGCTTGACCTGAAATGGACCTTTGTTTCTGGCTCCAAAGCAATTTTCCTTTTTTCTTGCACTTATCTAATGGAGAACAATTGAAAACATCTACCATCCTAACAAATGTATTGTGATATCCGCTTTATGATAAACAGCTATCCCTCCAAACACTGTCTCCATAGTGCCTTATAAAATATCAGAATGGTAACCATGTGATACAATACACCTTCACTACACAATAAACTTGATAACACCCTTACATTAAATAGTATATCAGCATGGAGAAATCGGTATGAGAGCAAACGTCTAATGTGAGAGTACTTTTTATTAATATAAAGTCATTTGTACATGAGCAATAGAGAGAAGTCAAGTTGGATGTTCATAAGGTCTAATGTGACAGACTATAAACAATAAACACATTTGTACCTAACGCAACCTCAAAGGAACAGTCAAGTTGGATGTTCATAAGGTCTAACGTGAAAGTACTTTAAACTACATACAATAAACTCATTTCTACCTGAAGCAACCTCAAAAAACAGTAAAGTTGGATGTTCATAAGGTCTAATGTGACAGACTATAAATAATAAACTCATTTGGACCTAAAGCAACCTCAAAGGAACAGTCAAGTTTGATGTTCATAAGGTCTAATGTGACAGACTATAAATAATAAACTCATTTGGACCTAAAGCAACCTCAAAGGAACAGTCAAGTTGGATGTTCATTAGGTCTAACGTGATAGTACTTTAAACTATAAACAATAAACTCATTTCTACCTCAAGCAACCTCAAAGGAACAGATGACCCTCTACAAATCTCCCTGGCAAAGACAGATCAACCAGGACAGTAAATCCAAAGTAATTTGTTTGCTTTCATGATTTAGTTTGGATGATATGTGTTCTCCTGTCCTAGATAAACAATTATCACTCTTTTCATTCGTTGCTTTAAGAGGAACTGGAGTTTGAGCTTGCAACTGTTGTTTTCTTACATACTGAAAGTCTCACTTCACATTACAATCTTCATTTATGTGAAAATATTCCAATATGCATAAGATTCTAAAGTACAAAAATATCTGATTTGTTCAAAAATTAAGTTGGATTTTACAGCCTTGAAGAGCTAAAGAGTTGGTGAGCTCTTTTCTACTCATTCTACGTGCCAGAAATACACATGCACCCTTTGAGCTCATTGCACTAGTACTGTAATGCCAACAGTCATGGCAGTCTTTGTGTTACTTGTCCATGCTGAAACTATTGCACTCCAAATTTGGCAGAGCAAGCCACGTGTATTAATGCTGCATTGCTAATAAGACTTCAGACATACAAAATCTGAATGTATTCTCTTTTAAAATCGTTCCATGTTTGGCCATATTGTAACATTATCAGAGATGTATAGTTAGTAGTTACCGTAGCAAGAAAGGTCTTATTTTGTATTTTCAATTTTTTTTATACTTTTGTCTCATGTTCTGTTGTTTATCACCTCCAGACACTTGAACCACTTGAATCAAGGCTTGCTGTTTTCTTTCACGAAAATTCACATTGACACTTTGAAATTAATTTGTCAGAAGCTCAAGAAAGTAAAAAGGAAGGTATAGTAGATATATAGTAGATGGAATCTCACCTGATAAAATTTAGTGATGACAAGCCCTACGTAGTTCAAATAAACCATATATACTTATGGAACTATAGTGTTTGAAGGGTTTTCACACTCTGACCAATGTGACCTAGCTATGAACTCCACCAAAACTAGAGAGTGTGAATTAAAGCTTCGCATCATAAATTTATACACCACATATGCCTCCTTATAGGTCTGGCCTTATGTTAACCAAAACCAGGGCAAAGTTTTTGTTGGTCAACAATCAAATTTCTGTAAGGAAGACCAAAATAAACTTTAGCGAATGTACAGTGGATGAGTAGTAAATCAAATTCAGACGGTGTTATAACTATGTAAACCCCAATAATTAAATTGGTATCACGCTCCATCACTCTGGAGATCCTGACATAATACAAAAATAGTGACCAGGCCCTTGATCCACCCGAAGGGAAGTTTTACCTCGAAGCTGGTGTTCTATCAACAAACCTACATATCTCTCCTACGTTGTACTTGACAAAGTCATTCTTAGATATTTTGGTTGCATACTTTGACCACCAAATTTTCTGTTTGGACAACCAAAACGTAAGACTTGGAAACCAGAAAAAAATTTTTAAATTTGCCCTGACCTTTGACCTTACTGTACCTAAAATTAAGAAAAACAAACCCCCAAAATATAGGGTTCTTGTATTCAATGACTTCTGCATGGTACCCCTTAATGTGGAATGACACATACTGTACATGACTTTCACAATATCTGTAATATGTTAAAAAAAATACTGTCAATAGGTCATAAATGAAAAGTCCCTTTCTTATAACTGGAGAAGTATGAGCTGTTAAGAAGCTAATTGACTTTTGTAACCATTGCCATAATACCCTAGCCCCCCCCCTCCCACCCATTTCAGACTTTCTTGTCAATTATCTGCATCTTCGACATCTGGAAACACATATCGATCAATAGTACTGTACTTGACAAAATCTGGAAAGATTGTCCGGCCTGTGTTTGATTTGTCATGGATTGACCCCCAAATAAAAGAGTTCCTCTCCTTAACATAGCATGCTTACAAACTTTGCACATTACAACCTCTACAAACTTCACAGGACCTTTAACAAACTAAACAGGGTATCTGCTGAGAATGTGACTTAAAATGCCAAGTACTGTACATGATCCGCACAAGGTATTTACATTGACAATCTCCAATAATCCTTGACCACCAACAAATCCTCCTCGTTTAGCCAATGACCGTAACCACATAGATCTCTCAGGGACCGTTTACATTACAGACATAGCCCGCTCGAAGTTCAGCACAAAAACAAGATAAATTGATTTAGAAAGTGTAGATTGGACCTGTGCTTGGTATCAGACATTCAGATCCCCTGCTTAGTATCACCAAACAGGAAGTTGAGGTTTGCTCACCAGGAGAAGAGGCTAGGTGCTGCCATTGCTTGTCAACTTACCCACATAACAAAACACAATCAAAGTTAAGGTCACCGCTGATCTAGGGTCAACAATACCCCCCCACCTCCCTGCACTGCGTTTAATAACAAATTTAACACCGCTATGGGTCTGATCCTTCCTTGACCCTTGTCTATCGCAGAGTTCAAATCGCAGATATTGATTGGCCTTTACACTTCAAATCTGAACTCAAACAAGGGGTTGATCAACATACTCACAGTCTGATGTATATTCATAAATTATCTATACTGTACATGGTTTCGTCACGTCAACGTTGCAACCCAACACATAACACATCAATTGAGGTTTGGCAAGTGGGATAATGAGGGAATCATTCAAGTAAAAAAATCAGTGCATTTAAAGATAATTCTCAATGTACACAGATTGATAATGAGAGAATGCAAAATACACATTTAAGGAGATATATTGCAGTAGTTCAGTAAACCTAACAAAAAATGATTGAAACATTGTACACAATATGTCAGTCTCTGCTGGTAAGGATTAACCTGAGAGTGGCTTAGGCCATATTAAAGCACATTGATCATCCGACAGAAATGCAAAAACTTACTTCCTTTGTTAAGCTCTTCAGCTAAATTAAAGAGGAAACAAGACCTGATATCTCTACAAAAACCCAATGAAAGGAAAACAGAGAGCAGTAAAAAGTATTTTTAGATCTTAACTTGTCAATCTCCACATAATGCAGACAATTCATAATATAGTGCACAGGACAAACAGAAGTGTTTCCTTTAGTCTCCACTAGCCACACATGAACAGAACTGACCAATCAAACACAAGCTTCAACATCTTCTGTAGCAGTAACTCAAATAATGAGTCAATCATTGCCAAATTTCCTATTTTGTATTAAAGATTTGCTATGGGAGACTGTGGACATCACATCAAAAAACCTTCCTCCATATTCAACCATCTATCCTGGTACCGTAGGAAAATAAAACACATATTTGCTGTTAATCAAAATGAAAGCAACGAAAACACAAATGTTAACTGTGAACACACAACTGTAATAGAGTAGGATTTAGTTCCTTGTTTGAAGTAGATGGTAACAATCTCTTTTGTAAACTTTGCTTGTCTTTATCTAATCATTCTTTAATGGGAAGGACTATTTACTTGGCCCAAATCTCACCCATTTGACACTATTTTGAAGGTTTATCTTGTCCAAACTGTTTTCTCCATCAATTGACATCTTAAGTTTAACAACAAATTTGCTAATTAGAATGCTTGTCACCCTACATGTCTGACCAAACATTCTATGTCCATTTACAAATGAATCATGGCACCAAACAGAAAACTTTGAAATAAATTGTCAAGTCTGAATCGCCGTACAGTAAGTGGGGGGGGGGGGAACTTTTGTTTTTACAAGTTTAAGGTTATACAATAATTCAGTTTCCTGAAGATGAGGTTTCGTTCGCAAAGCCAAAATGATATAAAAGCAGTATCCCTCTACACTGTAATTGAAAACGAAACTAGAGTGAACTCTAGAGTATTATTTTTCTTCAAATCATTCTCACCATTAGACATCATACAATATTTGCATAATGTACTGGACGACACTCAAATCTTCACATTTCTCAAAACGTCAAAAGTTAGAAATATAAAGAAGTTAGAAAGTTACATGAGCTTGTACAGGTGCATGTTGCTTTGAATCTGTCAGAAAATCTGTTGATTGAAAAACTTGATCTTTAAATGAAAGACTACTGTAGGTACTTGAAAACTTTTGTTGCCTGCAAAAAATTACAACATTAGTGATAGACTTTGGCAGAAGTTCAAATGTTTACAACCAAGAAATAAAGCATTACATTTTTCATAGGGCAAAAGTTTTGCTCACTGGATACAAGGTTTACAACTTGCTGACTTTAAGTAGCCAGATGCTCAGTGTAGCTGAGGCCATATATGACATCTGCCTCTTATTCAATTATATCATGGCTTGGTAATAATGGTGCAGTAACAACAACCCAACACTTAACACAGCATACAGGAAAGTTAAATACTGATATCACAATAGTCGTATGTTAGAAGCTAATATTAAAATGTAGAGATTAGAGATGACAGTTGGATGTGTGTGATGTTAGGCTTGCTCCTAAGATGAGAGACTTTTTGCATTATCTTAATTAGAGCAGAGAACTTCACGAAACTAGAGTATGAATATTTGATCTAAAATACAGTATGGGGCAAGGAGAGTTGTGAAAAATGACAGAAAACTGTTTACAGTGACAGGGGCTCATGAACCAATTATTGCAGTCACATTTTCAAAATGTTAGTTTAATACCAATAACCTTTTGTAGTTACAGAAACTTCAAGGATTTCAGGCTCTGTACAAATATTTGTGAAGTTCTTTTTTTTATTTCAAAAGTAACATTCTTGAAACCTAAAGCATCATACATGTTTCCGATGTTTGAAAATCGCTTCTCTAATTTCTTTTTAAGATCAAAATAAAATAAAACACATCATATCGCAGATCTTTTATATATGATGTGGTTCAGTGAAGGGAGACATATTTGTGAAGTTTTGAAAATATAACACAATTCCCCAGACTGCAAATCAAACCTTTGTTCAGTATCAACTTAAGTATTCCATCTGAAAGTAACTTTAAATGTTTAAACATATGTAAATTTCTCCAACTATTATTAAAGTGGCATTGCCAAAAATATGAGAAATCACAAAACTGGCAAAAAAAGATTGTAATAAAATTAGCAACCTTCACTAAAAGAGATTTACTCCTCTCTAGATGAGGCAATCTCAGTAGAAGTCTGTTTTCTCGACCATGAATAGCTTGGTTAATGGCTAGCTGCTCCATTGACCAACTAGAATAAGCTAATTAAAGGTCACTTTGTAAGATTAAGGCATCTAAATCCTCCTTTTGAAAGTAACTAAATGGCTTTTAGGGTTGCAGAGACCTTACAAAGACTGGTTATACCTTTTCACTAGCTGTATATTACCTTGTATGATGAAACAGCCATTAGTTCATAGACAAATTTGGAAACCATGCCAGAGCAAAATAACCTTGCACTTTCCTCATCTTTCATCTCGGGAAGGAAGATGAGAGTCTGTTACAGAACGGCAAATCTAATTTAAAAGAATGCTGGATAGAAACTGCTTCATCTGGCAAACTAAAGCTGTGCTAAAGAATGAAAGAGGACTGCTTATTGCAAAAGAATAAACAAATCAGACATTCATTTCTCTGAAACTTGAAGGGAGGGAAAACTATGAGAGCAAATTTCCTTGATGGTGTAACCTTGAGGTAGTGATTGCAATCAAGCATACTGTATGGATGAGAGTGTAATCCTCTTAGAAGGCTCTTTATCAATCACCATTTCCTGAGAAACATTTCAAAGGAGTAAGTGACTCAAGAACAAAATCAAGCAGAAATGATTTTAGTTTTCACGTGTAAGAGGATAATGTCTTGGCCCCCAATATAATTTTGTTTTTATTTCTTGATATGCGGGGTTTTAGAAAGTATCACAGCGGTTGAATGAGTCTGAATCAGCCCAGTTGTACTATGACGCTATTACTGTGACCATGTCTGGAGATCAACCACATATATGCTTATTACTTCAAGTCTCTTCAAGCTGATCCCAAAGCATATAATACTTTTCTTCTGAAAAGTACTAAATTACTTTAATATGCTTTAAAATATGATTTTGGATGGCTTGTAGTATGTATCACCATATTTCATTGGTACTATACTCTATAGTTGTATGTTGGTGGTGATGGTCCAGTTAGTGCTAGGAACTCTCTGAGGATATGTAAACTCAATCGGGATCTTCAAATTTCTACCGAGGGCACTGTTATTTTGGTCCTAATGCAGATTCTATGGGCTAGTTGTGAAAAAATGTTTTGCATATATACAACTAATGTTCAACTAGGAATTGCAGTATATTTCAGAGACTTCCATACAATGTTTGCTGAACCTCAAAGCTTAAACGCAGTGGCAATAATTGAGAATATGTCAAAGAAGCTTTCTGATTGGTTGATGATTACACATGTGTAAAGTTGCCAAACAAACTATCGGCAACATTCATTCCTAAAATGTACTAGTTATGAGTGTAATAACCATATGTTAGCTTGAATATGTCACAGGATGTTGAAGTAGGGAATGTACAGGTTAAGTTTGCCTGAAGTGTCGGTCAGAGATACCTAAAGGATTCCTCTGTGATTTCAAAGACTGTAACTTATCAAGTTTTGTGGAACTAGCTAAGTTCAAATTCAAATTCAAATTCAAATAAACTTTATTAAGCACCAAAAATGGGCAATTAAATGCTCGCAATAAGACAATACAATGATAAGATGGAATAAGAATAATACAAATAGTATACATGAAAATACACAAAAAGGATACCATACTATGAATAAGCACATATTAATTTAATAGGATTATAAGAATATAAACTATTAAGAAAAATAAGAATTGCAACTGTATGAAGGAAAAGGAAACAAAACTCTCGAAAATGGTCAAACTATAAGAATCGAAACTAAAAGGAATTTAAACCTAAAACTGAAAAATTGAAAAAAACCTATACGACAGTCTAACGGATCAAAAACGAAAGGATCAAAATTCAATTTTGAAAACAATTAAACTGAAAAAGCAATATACTGCTCCTAAACAGATAAAAATAATGATAATATGCATAAGAGAAAAGAGACTATAGTCTAGTACGCTAAAAGGTGACCCTAAAAACATTGCACATAGAGCTATATGACAGCGCCCTCTTTTGATTTAGGACATGGCTGGAGATCCCCAATAAGAAAGTACTACTTTAAGTTAACACTTGCAAAGTAGACTTAGCCAATCAGACTTCATATTAAGGACAGGAGGAGGAGAAAAGCCATGGAAGGGACAGTAGTGAAAGTGGAGAACCGGCAAGCAACAAGATCACCAAATTCTGACTCAGTAAATAATATGTACCCATGACAGGTGAGATTTTTGTCATTCGAGTAGATTATAGACAATTGCTGCACTTTACAACATGTCTGTCTCTTAAAAGGTTCATGCTGCATTATTGTTTTGGTGATTGGCAAAATATTAGATGAGGTACATGTCATGCTTTAGATGCACTGACTGACAGTTCTTAACCTTTTTTATTTTGTTTAGTGGTAATATTTCATGCAGCTATTATGTCTTTTAATTTTCTCTAAGGAATGGTACAACCTTCAAAGCTACATCTCCAGCAATGACACTGGCCAAGCATGAAATATGACAAGCTTGACAGGAAGGGGTGATGAAGGCCATTTCACAGCTGACTGAAGCTATCTATTGGTAAATAATCTTGGTATATCATTCTGTTTGCTCTCCCTTAAAGACATCTAATCCTCTTTGGGAAAAAGAGAAAAGCACGGATATAGAAAGTTAGCAACTTGCTTAACTTACTCAAACTTCACACTTAGCTGTAGTAAGGGTCTGTCATCAGCTTAACTTAAACTTTAACACTATCACTGTTTCATACAGCCTGTAGGTTTGGGTTGCTACTGAGTACAATCACTTCTCTCTTTTACAGGGTTTTATTTCTCTACAAACGAAGGTCTGATTGGTTTTCCAAGAATCTGGTCTTATGCCGAGAGTCTTTAGAATCTACTTACAGCAGTCACTTTACCGAGACATTGATCTATCAACTCCAATCACTTGTCCAATCACTTTACTAAGAGTCCAATCAATGAGTCCAATCCGATTGAGAGTCCACTCACTTGATTAAGATTACGATCACTAGCACAAAATGGTTACTTTACTAAGACATTGATCTATCAACTCAGAGTCTGATCACTTGATTAAGATTACGGCCACTCGCCCAATCTGACCAATCATCGGTCACTTTACAGAGACATTGATCTATCAGCTCAGAGTCTGATCACTTGATTAAGATTACGGCCACTCGCCCAATCAGCAGTCACTTTACCGAGACATTGATCTATCAACTCATGGTCCAATCACTTGATTAATACAACAGTCACTTGCAGACCCAGTCGTCAGTTTTCTGAAAGATTGATCTATCAACTCTGATCACAATCTGATCACTTGATTGAGATGAGAGTCAGTTGTGCAAATCAGTGGTCACTTTAATGAGACAATGATGTATCATCTCAGAGTCCAATCACTTGATAAAACAACGGTCACTTGCACAATCACTAGGCACAGAGCCAATTTTTGAACTTGGATAGTCTTTTTAAGTCGGATTGTTTGTCATAGATTACAGTCAATGGCACTATCAGTAGGCACTTTACTGGCATACTGACCTTGTAAGTCAAAATCTGATCACTTCATTAATATCATTGGTCACTTGCAGACTAAAGGTCACTTTACCTAGACATTGATATAATAACTCTACTCAATTGATTAAGATTATGATTACTTGTACAATTAGTAGTCACTTTACTGGGATCTATCCTTATATGACCTTATAGGTCAGAATCTGATCACATAAAGAGAACAGTCAGTTAGTCCCTTTATGGATTTGTGATCACTCAACCAGATTTATCGTTACATTGAGATTACAATCACTTGCAGACTCAGTATTCATTGTACCAGGACATTAACCTCTGATCTCAGGGTATGATCACTTCATTAAAATTAAGGTTACTCTCAGACTCAATAGTCACTTATGGATCAAAGAATCACTCAACTAGAGTTGATAATTTCATTGAGATTAGATTACAATCACTCACAGACTCAATAGTCACTCTATGGATCTGTGAATCACTCAACTAGAGTTGATCATTGAAATTACAGTCACTTACAGAGTCAATAGTCACTCTATGGATCTGAGAATCACTCAACTAGAGTTGATCATTTCATTGAGATTACAGTCACTTACAGAGTCAATAGTCACTCTATGGATCTGAGAATCACTCAACTAGAGTTGATCAATTCATTGAGATTACAGTCACTTACAGGTTCTAATAGTCACTCTATGGATCTGAGAATCACTCAACTAGAGTTGATCATTTCATTGAAGTTACAGTCACTTACAGACTCAATAGTCACTTATGGATCAGAGAATTACTCAACTAGAGTTGATCATTTCATTGAAATTACAGTCACTTACAGACTCTAATAGTCACTTTATGGATCAGAGAATCACTCAACTAGAGTTGATCAATTCATTGAGATTACAGTCACTTACAGGTTCTAATAGTCACTTTATGGATCTG
>KN894998.1:0-10897 GCA_000934455.1 Apostichopus parvimensis
TTTGCACCACCACAGAGGGTGTTGACCCACCCCTTGGCTTTCAATTCAGATAGAAGACTGCCCTCGGACTCATGACCCACCAAGTGACCCAGATAATGAGTCGGCTGATGAGAAGGGACAAAATAACAGAATCAATGAAAATACTCGTTTGTTTTTATCCTAACATTATCCTCACCCGACACCCCCAAATGGCATATTACATAATGTGTGTACGTTGTTGTGTATGTTTTAGATACGGTTTACAAATAGCAAAGGTTAGCATATGAAGGTAATTCAATTACTTTCTCGGCTGTTGAGGGTCGCTAGGAATCACAAGCTACGGAAATGTAGAGTAAAATCTAGCCCAACTGACAATACGGTAGTCGAGGTTAATCACCAGATGAAACCAAACAGTAACATATTCACTTTTTTAGACTGTTTCAGTCTGACCTGTGAAAAATTCACACTTCTTAACCTCCTCCCCATGCCCTGCCCACTTGCAACCCTTCCAGATTCACCAAATACTCTTCTCAAAAGAGCTAAATCTGCTCCAAGTGGCTAGCTGATAAGCTAATTTCAGCTTGCAACCAGTAGTGCCAGTAATGGAAAGGAGTATGGGAAATGCAGGGGGGAGGGTGGCGTTGGGGCAGGGGGTAGTGGGGAAGGGAAAGGGAAAGTGGTGAAATTGCATCCATATCCCTTTCAATTATACAAAGTGCATCACCACTGTCTCTCACTGTCTCTCAATTTTCTACTTTAGACTTTAATACTGTAAGTGATTACCTCTGATCGGTAATACTCCTGTAGGTCTGGTAATGGAAACGTTAGGTTCAACTGCCTCACATTCTTCACAGGGACAACGTCTGCTCTCAACTGCAAAGAAAGAAAGAAGGGACAATGTCAACATCACACTTAACGAACGACAAATACCACACAAACATGATAGGAGGCAGGCCTGTTATTCAGGACGGGCGGGGGGGGGGGGGGGGGGGGGGGGGGGAGGGAGGAGATGATGATGTATAAAGCAAAGCCCACATGGACTCTCCTTATGGTTTAGGCTACAATTATGAATACAAAATACAAAAACTTTCATTTATGGCGCCAGACAGTCTCCTTAAAAGAAGAAAGCAAAAGGTGGGGCTGAGTTAAAATATATGAACTAGCAATCTAAAATTTTGACAATGTTAAACATTATTATAATATCAATATTTCACACCCTCTTAATTTATTTTCTCATGCAACCAAAGGCTTTTGAGGACAACCTGAAACAAACAAACTGCAAAAATGTTTTAAACAGATAAATAATATACCATCTGCTTCTCTTTGGCGAATGGATGCTCCAGCCATTCTGGTATCGCCACATCCTTATTTTTCACGGCTGAAAAGAGATCTACCACCATGTCCGCCAGCTCTTTCAACGATTCTGTGGGATCAAATTATCAGGAGAGGCTTGAAAAGAGAGGCAAGAAACAGTAGTAGAGAGCAGTGAAGAGAGGCGAAGACACATTGAGTGACCCTCGCATAAAACATGTTAATTTCACCGACAATCTATGAATTTTCTTCTTCGGACACTGAGCCAACAAGACGACAATTTTTGAAACAGGGGACCATCTCCCGACTAAATCGATAGACTGAGACAAGTAAGCAAATTGTGGTTCGCTTCTCGGCTTCTCTGGAGATGACAAATGGAGATGACGATGCCTATTAGAGTGATAAGGACAATGGTTTCTTTCAAATGTTATTTTTTGTTTTAATTCAGCAGATGAGGAAATTATGGAAAATATGCAAATTATGTCACAAATGATCAGATCTATCGGCAAAAATACTCTTTCCGAGAGCGAGACATATCAAGAGAGTCATTATTTTTTATATACAAGCGTTAAAAAAAAAATGATGAAACTTTGAATGTTGAACTAAAACTGACTAGAGGCATATATATCAGTCAATGAACAATGGAAAACCTGACTGGGAATGTTAGCAATCTGAAAAGAGCAAAGACATTCTCGGCAAAACTGGGATTACAACCAGTCAGGATTGCAGGCACTTTACCTCGACCAACCACGGCCAAGGCCATGATGTTAGAAGAATAATAATCCGAATGGAACTTCAGTAGCTCTTCTCTGACATCTAAACCTTTACTGCTGGGTATAGTCTCCAAAGTCTCCTTGTTCCCTATAATTTATGGAAGATAACAACAAAAATGGACAAGATTATGACAATAATAATCATAATTATAATAATAATAATTATAGTAATAATAATAATAATGATAGTAATAACAATAATAGTAATAACAATAATAACAACAACAATAACAACAACAATAATAGTAATAATAACAACACAACAAAAACAATAATCATAATAAGAAGAATAATAATAATAATATCTCATTTAGTAATACTACAAGAGATTTTCACACAGTGTATAATCCCAAATCTTTTACGGCCCGGATGAACAAAAAACATAAAACAGTTGTTAAAGAAGCTGTTTATGGTCACCAATTTCTGATACCTCACTTGACCTAGAACAGTCATGATTACACACACCTTAACAACAACCAACCAACTAACCTAACCTAACCCACCTCAACAAAACCCCCAACACACCTGACCCACCTCTGCAGAACCCCAAAAGCTCACCTTTCCGCAACTCAGTGATGTATAACTCACCTCATCCACCTTACCTCACGCAACTCTCCTGACCCAAACAACAAAATCACCGACACCCATTCACATCCAATAATTTACAACGGAAGAGTCGATATTAGAACCTGTAATGTGTAAAAGTAAGTTGGCCTGACGTTTCAATCCTAGCAGGATCTTCTTCAAAGGCTAAATGGCCTTCAAAGGATCCATTTAGCCTTTGAAGAAGATCCTGCTAGGATCAAAACGTCAGGCCAACTTACTTTTACACATTCTCCTACTCGGGCTCTCTAGTGGATAAGCAGTTTGCTAACAGTTTTATTTTATTTTGATATTAGAACCTGGCAGAATTTGAATTAACGTTAACTCTCTGATAGGATGACTGGCTATTGAACCCATCTTTTTCACCATCTCAGGGTTCATTTGTAACAAAATATATAAAGTAACCATGACAATTCACATGACAAAAACTCTGGTTACCGGTTGAAAATTTGCTGAAGGGGTGGCTCGGATCGGCCGTGGATTTCTCCAGCTGCAAAAGTCTCCAACTATCGTTATTCAAGTTTTTCTTGTTTTCAGAGTCTACCGCATTCACCTCTCTCTCCTGGGCGGATTGGTTGAACAGAGGACAGAGGAAGAATTGGCCAAATCTGTTCAAATTCAAATAAAGAAATATGAATTTTAAAATTGTCATATAATTTTCATGATTATGTTGCCACGCTCATGTTACCTACAATACAACTCCCAACTGTCTGCTGCTGATCTGATTAATCTCAACTTTTAGTTTTTAACTTATCACTTTACTATTTTTCCCTTTTGCATGGTGACTGCGGTAGAAATTTGTAAGGTGATGCAGGTTTTGCCAAAAGCTAAGCTTTAACTGGATTAAAAAGGAAACAATATTCACACCTAATTCTGTGACCACTTTATTCAAAATTCTGATCCATCAAATTGGATCATTAAATTGCACAAATCACTCCACAAATCTGAAATTGTGATACATCTCTCTTGATCCTTTCCATGATCTTCCTAATGACCCCCCCCCCTCTTCTCCCCCTCCAGAAGTTCAATATTTTTTGGCAATGAAGGAATCCTCTTACCTGTCAAGAGCACCTTCAAGATGTTCATGGGCGACATCAAAGTAGAAAGTGGTGTGCTCTGCTGTTGTAAAAGCATTTGATCCTCCACCGTGTTGGCTGAGAAACTGAGGAATGATTAAAATTTTAAAGGAGTTATATTTCAATTAAGTATCCTTCTTTCATCAGGAAGCTGTTGCAAGTAACAGCTCCCTTCTTTCATATTAAAGGTGTTTATTATTCTAACGACATCACTGCATAGTATATTAAACACATCTAAATATTAAAAATCTACCCACCGATAAGTAGCAACAGTCTAATTCTTGCATTGTCACAGTAATACATGTCTATTATAAAGTCTCCCATACAACAATCTCCCAAGAAGAAGAAGAAAAAAAAACACAGTTAACTAATAGAAGCGAAGAAATTTGTTCATATCTGCGGGAAAAAACACTAACTCGTATTATACACAGCGTCAATGGAAGAAGAACTGCAGCAACTGCAAAATACTGTGTAGCAAGGCTGTACCAAACCGCTGTGCCTATTTTATGAAACAGCAGAGTACAGCATCGAGGATTGATGAATTATGCTGTAGCCCCCTCAGCATCCTACTTTGGACACAGCCTCTTTAATAATCACATCCTTTCCTTATTGCTGTTTCCACATGTGAAGTATTAGCAAGTAAGTAAGCTATACAAATAATAATAATATGTAAAGTACGGTAATATTTACCTGAGTGTATTCATTCTCGGAAGGATACTGCAAGATGAAGCAAAGAAAAGTAATTCAAGTAATTCAAGTAATTACTTAAAGTAATTTTAGTATTAAAGCTCGGACCTTGGCTTTGTCAACAATACTGAGGACATACTTAAGTTCTCTGCAATGTTTGACTGATGATAGATACAGCATTTTGAAAAGGATGAAATATAAGAACAAACGATAAATAACAAATTCGTCATGTAGAAAACATTTCAGGGACAGAGAGGTCCATCACTGTACTTTTCTTCTGAAATAAACGTTCCCTTTTCGGTCGAGGAAAGACTTCTGTTAGTTACCTTTTCGGTTCCTAAGAATAGCATATGTTCCAAGAAATGAGCAAGACCAGGCAGCTCCCAAGGGTCTGACATTGCACCTGTTATAAAAGGAGGGAAAACAAACAATACCTTTGGTACACATTTTAGACCTGTCACTTCTAGAAAGGGTGTCAGATTTCTTTCTCAACGCAGTATCAGAAAACCTGGCTATATTTTCCGCCAACATGTTTGGTACAGACAATTTGTCATAACTATTTAAGGAGGCAAAACACGCACTCCTGTATAAGTGTACTTTATGATGCAAAGGAAAGTTGATCATTATGCTATATTATTTTACTTTTATAAACCCCCCCCCCACCCTCCCTTTTTTATCCTTCTTATTCTACTTGTCTTTTATATATTTTTGTACTTTATGTTTGGTATATTACGTTCTGATGCCACCATTATTCAGTAATCATTATGTTGCATATTGTTGATTTCATGAGAGTTATTACATGATCAATTTTATCGTTTTGCTGCAAAATTTTTGAAATGATGACATTCTTATGAGAACGTAATAAATCACTTATTTTATTAAATTTATTTCTTAGGTAGTATTGCAAAATGTTGAATTGACCAGTTTTATTTGGGGGAAGCGATCAACTTGTCATTTTGCTACAAATTGTTTAAACGATGACTTTTTCTGAGCCTAATTTATCATTCTGCAAAAATTGTTCAATTTCTTAAATATTGTGATCAGTTTCATCGGTTTTGCTGCAAATTGCTTAATATTCATGACTCTGATACTTACACATGGCACCGTTACAATATCTGTTACACTCCAACCTCTGGAAAACAATTATTGTCAACTGTTTCCATGCCATCTTACCTATGTGGACGTCCATTGCTGCCGCAGCTTTCTCTGTGGTAGGATCACTGACGAGGAGAATCTTCATACCATTGTTTAACTCAAGGCCTCTGTAGGACCGCTTGTCCTCTGCAGATTTGATGATGTCATCCTGTGTTGAACGTATGCTAGGACTGCTCATAATGTACTGTATGTGCTGACCTCTAAAAAAGTAAATAAATGCATGGTATGAAGATTGTCTTGATATTCATAACTATGGTAATTTTGAGTTTGCTTCACACTGAGTTGCGTGGTAGAATAATACAAGTATCTACTAATTATTTTTATATTATAGTTATAGTGTGCTAAAGACGAATTTCTACTTGTCGTGGAACTAGTCTACGTACATTGGGGTGAGAATGCATAAATAATATGTAATACTAACACTAGCCCTCGCTTAATCCCAACTCACTTGAAGTTGATGTCAACTTAAGTTAATGTGACAATGAAATCATGTAAATATGGAAATCTTAAGAAACAAGACTAGCCCGTGTCATGTTTAAGATGAATTTAACGTAGATACTGTTTTCGTCCCTTAAACGTAAAGAAATGATGAGAATTAAACCAACAGAAAATTTTCAAGGTTAGGCTAGAAACATTCATTCAGTTTCCATTATAACCATAGCAAAACTCAACAGACACATAAATCATGTTCACGTGAAGCTCCTTCTTGTGTCTTTTTTACCTGATATTTTGAGTCCTGTACAAACAAGATGATCGATTTCCTTCAAAAGATCTTAGGAGATATTTCAATCTAAACATGGAAAAGAGCAGCGAACGATATCTAGTACAAACAGAAAAGACGGAGTACTTTTTTTACACAAATTGCTTCACAATGAAATCGAGGTAGCACAGGGATAAAATAGTTCATTATCAAGTATCGTTTCTATCAAGTAACATCGTTGAATATTCAGTGCATGTGCAACACGGAATTTAAAAAGCACTGACACATTGGCAATATGAAAGCAGCTGTTCATGTCAAGATATATAAAAACTCTTTTTTACCTCCCTAAATTATATTTTTCTCTCTCAATCTATAAAGAAGAGAACCGTGGTATGATGGAGCATACCCATGGGTACATATGGTTGATGGTAGTAATGTAGCATGCGATACATATAGTGCTACTAGATATCAAGTCACATGGCTTCAATGACTCCTGGGCAGTACCACGTATTTCATAAAATCCTTGATTCGCCTATGGCCCTCCATAAGTTCGGTTCAAACCTCTACATAAACAGAAAGGTGAATTTGACTATTATTAATTACCACAATATTTTCAGAATGCACTATTTGAGGTCTGAAGTTTTCCTTTTTAGTCCTACCATAAAGGTTTACGACCCTACCTAAATCAAACGGGGTATATTTTGAATAGTTTGAAATCCTGCGCATGTGATCACTGACCCATAGCACAGGAGATTTTGTCGAGACGCATCACAACGATTTTTAAAATAGTACACACTATATTTGGAAATAACATAATGCATATAGGAAAAGTGGGAAGAAGTAGCCGGTTACCCCACTTTTCAAAGTGGGGCCCTACGTATATATGTCCGAGTCCTCATAACGGTCCCTTCAATTTTCTGGCATGCACTACACAGTCGTGCTGCATGGCCCAGCCTGGAGCATTCATCTGGATCCTTTGTATTAGCAAATTTCGAGAAAATAGAATTGTCTTAATTGCAAGCAAACCGTCTGACTACGATTGAGAACACTTTAAATAATGACAAGAAATATACATTCGATTATTTTTTCTTCTACCTCAATTAAAATGCCGACTTATAAGATATCGAACAATATGTCACTAGACTAAGATGAAGTGACGAAAAGTGAAAAAGTTCGAGCTAATCAAAAGTTGAAATTTCCAAATATCCACCTTGTCCACAATATAGCATCTACTAAGCCAAAGTTCTTTGGGAGGGCAAACACGGACGCTTTCTGCTCTTCCCTGTCCCCCCCCCCAACCTCCCCCCACAACCCCCTTCCACTCCCCACCACAAACATACCTACTTTAGACAGCCATACACTGTTAATGTGTAAATTACCAGATAACTGCAAGATAGTTGCAGATCAATTAATTCTAACGTTGAACTTGGGCCGCGTATACGACAGCCCATTTTATCACTGAGGGCCAGGGTGGGTTGAGAGTGACTACGTCAGCGGGGGTAGTATGTATTGTTTCCACATAATAGTGAACTCTTCAGGGATATCTTAGTTGCATTCATAGGCATACGGGACCGTCCAAGTTGGAAGGGGGGTGGGGCAGAAAGTTTTCCCCCGAATTTTCGAAACTTAGCTACACGAGCCGCATGAAACATGTTGATGCCGGTTGCGATTATTATTTAAATGAAATTGTAATTTGTAAGCAGTGGCGTAACTATACAACAGTTGGCACCCAGGGCGGATACTTCATTTGTTTTTGCTCGAATCAGATCGACTCGGCCAAAAGTTGAAAGCATTTTTTTTTAAAGAAAAGTCACCCAAAAATGAACCTGGGCACGAAAAACCAAACAAACTGACTGATCCCTTCTCAACCCCAGGCCTTTTCATCGAAAAAGTGACTCTTTATACCAATACAGTCTGTACTTAAGTGCCACACACACAATTTCTGAAGTTGTCGGCAAGTCTGAAGGGTGAGTTTCTTCGAAGGAAAGGTATAACAGTTACATGCATGGTATCGGTGTTTTCTTTGTGTTCAGTTATTGGTCACATGACATGGGAATTTCCCGCCATTCTCCTCGCACACACTATCTGAAACAGAAACGCGGGAATACATCAAGTATAACATACAGTGTGCGGCATTTAAAATTTAAAAGGACAGACCAGCTCAAAGACCTTACTGTGTGGATTTATGACGGCATCGTAATACACTACCAAAAATAGGACAGCGTGAAAAACGTTGCAGCATCAACAACTTTGTGTGGATGTCCTTTCAAATTTATTGATTGAAAACTAAAGGTTTGGATCATCATCGCTCAAGTATGCCTGGAATACAAGATTGGGTAAATCGCCCATTGGACATCGTTCATGGATTTTTCGGTAGGGGTGTAAGAACTAATTAGGCCTAGGCTATGTTGACTAACAAAAACATGTCACTACAACTTAGTAATCTTCCAACTCAAGCATAGACTCTAATTAGGATAGGCCTAGTACTAACACACCAGAAACAACAACAATAAAACTCCAGCATGAATAAATTCTTAATCTGTATTCCAAAATGTTAAGTCAAACTTGGTAATGCCCTTTAGGATATTAAAGGATAATCTAATTTAGGCATAAACTGAAATTTATGAATGATTGTGATAGGCCTAGCCTTATTACTTATAGTCGGCCTAGGCCTAGGCTATATAGTTATACTACTGTACTGGTTGTAAAGCACTTTCGTGTGGGAGGTTTAATATTAACTTGCATGAGCAGATAAGTTGTGATTTTAATTTGAATTACGTACACATTTTCACAGGTTATAGTTGTACTGTCCTCAGTGTCCTGTAAGACATTTGTTTTGAAATCATTCTTTTCGTTGACAATACAGATCTTTGTGATATCATGTGAGCAGTATAAAGGACTGTATATTTACATTTAACTTTAAAGAATGCTGGGAAAACTGAGAATTGCTGTGGGAATGGAGTCAAGGCTTTTTGTTATATTCTCAAAGGTAGAAAATTCTGATGCTGTGAAACTAGAGCTAGAACTAAGCTAGTCATGTTTGCCAAGGCATGAAGTCTTCCATGTGTAGTAAAATGAAAATACATGTATGTTGAGAATCCATATTTCCTCTCTAATTTATCAAATATGAAGTAGATATAGATACAAAGGACCTTAAACCAAGTACAGTATCTTTGTGTTTCCATCACAAGCAATTCTTCAAATGTGGTTTCAACATATTTGCAGTGCAGCAGCAATAGGCCTATTCTACATGATTATGAACCCCTTCTGAGTTATTCATGTGGTTGGTATTTTTGCGGTCCTTGATGATATAAGTAAAGAACAATAATTACAAATAGCCCTTTGTGATGTTTATAATTTCCCTCTCACTGACTCCCTGTAAATTTTGGCATGGACCTGTGTCACACAGTCTTCCATTTGGCTGTAACACTTGCTCAATTTCTGTTTGTTAAGGCTTAAAATGGATTTTCGGAATGCATAGAGAACTTTAACTAACTCATCAGGCATAGTGTTTATAAACTTGCATGTCAGTGAGTGAATAATCTGAAGATGAATATTTTGCCTAGATTCACAGCGATTCATGATATCAGTTTGTGCTCTCATTTGCTTCACCAGATCCTAGCGACGCTGAATGGACGAAGAAAGCAATTAAATTCTTCAACGACAGGTTGCAAGGCGAGGATTCAACAACTTGGGTGAGTGTCTTTGTATTTTAAGTTTGTCTTTCCTGCCATTGTGGTGATAGAAATCATGATTGAGCTTAAAAGATGCCCCCAAAAAATGAAAGATTCTATACTCCAAGCAGAGTCTACCATAATATTTTCCTTTGTGTTTTGTTTGCTTGCTTGTTATTGCAAAATAATGGTTAACCACGAAAGACCAAGTAGGTACAAGAAAGTGGTCCCATATTTGCATCACAGGTTGAGCAAAAATAGCATCTGAATATCACCCAACCATGAAATATTCTTTTTCGGTAACCTTTACAAGGGTTTGTCCAGAAATCCTTCAGCTTATTTGAAAGTATTTGAAGATGGACTTTTTGCAGCGGTGGTTTCCCATCAACATGCTTATAATTATCAAACTAGAATGTTCTGCATTATGTCTTTGTAGATTATACCAGTCAGTAAAATGTGTGAAACATAATATGGATAAATTTGACACTAAAAGTTAGCACATTGTTCCAAGATGTGTGAAAAAATTACTTTCAAATCAATTTTGTTATTTCTTTTTATAGTTTTGAAAACTGTACCAATATTGCCAGTATTGTCTAATGCAGAAACTTGAGCTATATTGCAATTGAACTGTAATATAATATAATAAAATATAGTATAATATGTAATATTTCCTTTCTATTCTTGCAGATTCCATCAGTAAACCATACTTCCCTGCACCTTTTGAAGCCAGACAGTCTCGTCCGTTACAGAGGAATGGTACAGGATATGTTCGATCCTGAGTTTTACCTCGGTGTCTATGAAGTCGAAGACAAGTCCAGTAATATGAAGGTATTGTAAAGGCAAACTTTCCTTTTTAGTAATCAGTAAAACATTGGAAATATTCATGTCATGCACACGTGGTATTCAGGTATGGTGATGTCATGCAAATATTTATGGAAT
>KN894998.1:10947-23429 GCA_000934455.1 Apostichopus parvimensis
TTTTTTAAAGAAAAGTCACCCAAAAATGAACCTGGGCACGAAAAACCAAACAAACTGACTGATCCCTTCTCAACCCCAGGCCTTTTCATCGAAAAAGTGACTCTTTATACCAATACAGTCTGTACTTAAGTGCCACACACACAATTTCTGAAGTTGTCGGCAAGTCTGAAGGGTGAGTTTCTTCGAAGGAAAGGTATAACAGTTACATGCATGGTATCGGTGTTTTCTTTGTGTTCAGTTATTGGTCACATGACATGGGAATTTCCCGCCATTCTCCTCGCACACACTATCTGAAACAGAAACGCGGGAATACATCAAGTATAACATACAGTGTGCGGCATTTAAAATTTAAAAGGACAGACCAGCTCAAAGACCTTACTGTGTGGATTTATGACGGCATCGTAATACACTACCAAAAATAGGACAGCGTGAAAAACGTTGCAGCATCAACAACTTTGTGTGGATGTCCTTTCAAATTTATTGATTGAAAACTAAAGGTTTGGATCATCATCGCTCAAGTATGCCTGGAATACAAGATTGGGTAAATCGCCCATTGGACATCGTTCATGGATTTTTCGGTAGGGGTGTAAGAACTAATTAGGCCTAGGCTATGTTGACTAACAAAAACATGTCACTACAACTTAGTAATCTTCCAACTCAAGCATAGACTCTAATTAGGATAGGCCTAGTACTAACACACCAGAAACAACAACAATAAAACTCCAGCATGAATAAATTCTTAATCTGTATTCCAAAATGTTAAGTCAAACTTGGTAATGCCCTTTAGGATATTAAAGGATAATCTAATTTAGGCATAAACTGAAATTTATGAATGATTGTGATAGGCCTAGCCTTATTACTTATAGTCGGCCTAGGCCTAGGCTATATAGTTATACTACTGTACTGGTTGTAAAGCACTTTCGTGTGGGAGGTTTAATATTAACTTGCATGAGCAGATAAGTTGTGATTTTAATTTGAATTACGTACACATTTTCACAGGTTATAGTTGTACTGTCCTCAGTGTCCTGTAAGACATTTGTTTTGAAATCATTCTTTTCGTTGACAATACAGATCTTTGTGATATCATGTGAGCAGTATAAAGGACTGTATATTTACATTTAACTTTAAAGAATGCTGGGAAAACTGAGAATTGCTGTGGGAATGGAGTCAAGGCTTTTTGTTATATTCTCAAAGGTAGAAAATTCTGATGCTGTGAAACTAGAGCTAGAACTAAGCTAGTCATGTTTGCCAAGGCATGAAGTCTTCCATGTGTAGTAAAATGAAAATACATGTATGTTGAGAATCCATATTTCCTCTCTAATTTATCAAATATGAAGTAGATATAGATACAAAGGACCTTAAACCAAGTACAGTATCTTTGTGTTTCCATCACAAGCAATTCTTCAAATGTGGTTTCAACATATTTGCAGTGCAGCAGCAATAGGCCTATTCTACATGATTATGAACCCCTTCTGAGTTATTCATGTGGTTGGTATTTTTGCGGTCCTTGATGATATAAGTAAAGAACAATAATTACAAATAGCCCTTTGTGATGTTTATAATTTCCCTCTCACTGACTCCCTGTAAATTTTGGCATGGACCTGTGTCACACAGTCTTCCATTTGGCTGTAACACTTGCTCAATTTCTGTTTGTTAAGGCTTAAAATGGATTTTCGGAATGCATAGAGAACTTTAACTAACTCATCAGGCATAGTGTTTATAAACTTGCATGTCAGTGAGTGAATAATCTGAAGATGAATATTTTGCCTAGATTCACAGCGATTCATGATATCAGTTTGTGCTCTCATTTGCTTCACCAGATCCTAGCGACGCTGAATGGACGAAGAAAGCAATTAAATTCTTCAACGACAGGTTGCAAGGCGAGGATTCAACAACTTGGGTGAGTGTCTTTGTATTTTAAGTTTGTCTTTCCTGCCATTGTGGTGATAGAAATCATGATTGAGCTTAAAAGATGCCCCCAAAAAATGAAAGATTCTATACTCCAAGCAGAGTCTACCATAATATTTTCCTTTGTGTTTTGTTTGCTTGCTTGTTATTGCAAAATAATGGTTAACCACGAAAGACCAAGTAGGTACAAGAAAGTGGTCCCATATTTGCATCACAGGTTGAGCAAAAATAGCATCTGAATATCACCCAACCATGAAATATTCTTTTTCGGTAACCTTTACAAGGGTTTGTCCAGAAATCCTTCAGCTTATTTGAAAGTATTTGAAGATGGACTTTTTGCAGCGGTGGTTTCCCATCAACATGCTTATAATTATCAAACTAGAATGTTCTGCATTATGTCTTTGTAGATTATACCAGTCAGTAAAATGTGTGAAACATAATATGGATAAATTTGACACTAAAAGTTAGCACATTGTTCCAAGATGTGTGAAAAAATTACTTTCAAATCAATTTTGTTATTTCTTTTTATAGTTTTGAAAACTGTACCAATATTGCCAGTATTGTCTAATGCAGAAACTTGAGCTATATTGCAATTGAACTGTAATATAATATAATAAAATATAGTATAATATGTAATATTTCCTTTCTATTCTTGCAGATTCCATCAGTAAACCATACTTCCCTGCACCTTTTGAAGCCAGACAGTCTCGTCCGTTACAGAGGAATGGTACAGGATATGTTCGATCCTGAGTTTTACCTCGGTGTCTATGAAGTCGAAGACAAGTCCAGTAATATGAAGGTATTGTAAAGGCAAACTTTCCTTTTTAGTAATCAGTAAAACATTGGAAATATTCATGTCATGCACACGTGGTATTCAGGTATGGTGATGTCATGCAAATATTTATGGAATTTAGTTTCATTGATTCTGTAAATAGCTCCTTGAAGTCCCTTATACTGGAGAAAATCCCCAATTTTTTGGTGCATCCCCGGAAGAGAACATATCAACAGAAGATCAACTTAAATTTGTTATCGTTTATTCGGAGTTGCTTCGAATTTTCTAACTTTCAATCAGACCCCGGGGCAAGGTACGCTATCAAAGCGCACCTTCTACCCCAAAGCTATTTTGGAGTACAATCGCGTATCGTGATGTTAATCAATTCTGGGCGTAACAATTTGATATATCTGTCACTTTCTTTGGTTTTAATCAGACTCTCAAATCTGGAAAGTATCAAGATGTGGCATCCTGTTCACCAACTCAGAAGATCAACCTCGAGTCTAGGAATAACGTCACCATGAACAGACAAACTTACTACTGCGTACCAGTTCCTGCCGAAAACCAATGGGTCAAAGAAATATCCTTTTGATTTTATAATTTGCTAAGATTTTTTTTTTTTTTTGCAGTCTTTAGAACTAATTCCAGAGTTTCTGCTGTGGTCAGCATTGTTGTGTACTGTATGCCATGCAGACTACAGTCTGGTATTAGTTGCTATAGTAACATTTGTTTTATATTTTGGTGCTAAGAAACAGGCTTCTCATCTTACAAAGTAAATTTGTATGGTAAACTCCTAAAGGTATGTTTTTTTTGTGAATTTAACAGCAGACTAGCCCTGATTGATATCTCTATGGTCAGAGGATAGTTTCAAATCACCTCAAAAAAATAGTAATAAACACATAAATGAAATAGATTGGTGTGAATCCAAATATGTAGAAGAAGGCCAAAATGGCAACCTAATACATGTCCACCAAAGAAGTACAATTTTTAAATAAGAGACATAACATAAGACAATTCCCAAAAATGTCTGGAATGCCCAAATTGTTGAGGATTTTTTTTTTGGAAACTAGCATTGCACATTTGATGTATTTAACTGAATATGAATTATTCTGACCTTATGTTTGCCTTAACTAATGTCAAACGTATTTTCTAAGAAGGATCAAATCCAAACGTCACCGAGCACGTCAATTACTGGAGGAAGAGATAAGCGAGCACTGGATGCAGATGACACCGGCCCAGTAGTAAGGAGGAATGAATCGACAAACTCTACAGCTCCAGGTGACTCTGGTGCGATGGATTCGTCAGAACGTAGTGAAGCTGGGAACAACTTGGCCAACGGTACACCCAGTCAACGACCGTCTGCAGCTGCGCTTAACCCTATAGACTTAAACTTCCCTCTAACTGGCGAGAAGGGACCAGCGTGTCTTGTAAAGGTAATTTGAATTATTGCTGGATAATGTCAAATTAACAACTTTGCAATGATTAACGAGAAATGTAACGGCATGCATCTTTGAGGCAGGTGGAAATAATTGGAATCTAGAACATGTCATACCAACTGTTTTAACCAACACTATGAGCAAGTTTTAAAGTTAAGGCAGTAGAATTAAAGCAATGAAATCTGGGAGCTCAAGGGTAATTCAAGCCCTGGCCTGCTGAAGTATGGTGTCTTTTTAATTTTGGTCAGCTTTGTAGAGCTTGTTCATATAGCAACCACATGACTTAAATATAGCATGTTAAATCTTTAACAAAATCTGGTTTGATGCAATGTTGAATCATGTGATAAGCTTAGATGAGCCAATTTTGCAAGGGTACATTTAAAAATTGATGCACCTATACTGACACTCAAATTACTACTAGTCTATATTAGCCACAATGCTTCAATAAGGTACGACATAATTTAAGAACCTCTCTGGCCCTTTATGAATAATTAGTTCCATGACATTAAACCAAACATTGTTATATATATTTTTCAAAACATTGTTATATACTTTTATAAGTTGTACACAACAGTGCTACAATTATGTTTGGTATCATTTACGAAAGAAATGTGTTTCAGTCTTTTAGAAATATTTTCCTTCACAGAAAATGCAAATGAATCTCTCAACCTATTAAATGTTACAATTCCTTAGTTACCATGGAGACTCCTTTTTGAATTCATGTGTATTAATCTTACTTCTCTCTGTATGTACAATTTCTTTCAATAGACATATGAAGACAAGGATTCCTTGAAACTGAATGAAATGGTTGAAATTATCGGAATTTTGTCAGTTGATCCGACGCTGGCAGTATTTCCTGAAGATGGTTCCAATGGGTAAATATTTTTCTTACCATTTTGATCCGCAAGAAGTGTCTGTTTAAACTTGCATTTTTGGTTTTGTTTCAACAGATATTATAACATATAACTGTAAAGTAAGTGATCCAAACTAAAATAGGATATAAGTGCTTTTCCACACTAAACATGCCAACATTTGCACTGCACATATCCTTTATCATGATGGAAGCCTTCAAATGGTTCAGAAAAAGAAAGAAACACACCTTCTGGCAAGGAAGTGTCGTAAGGACTCATCCTTGCTGTGAGAAATCATTAATCTCCTTCATGTGATGTTCTTTTGTAACTAAACATAGAAATTAAGCAACATATAACCAGCACTATTCTGTGTCCAGAGTTGTGAGCTGCAGCCTCCTTAATGTTTTGAAAGCCTTCCCTGTGGTTGCCCTCTCTATAAAGAGATCGGAAAATAATATGAACCAATACAAAACTGTACACAAGCCGAGCTATCTTTACTGTATTTATTTCCTGATGAGGAAGTATTTCAATAAGAGTAATATTTATATACATAGGAACATAGCATCTTTGCCAGAGTTGAATGGAATTAACAGTGAAGGTGCTTAAAGTGGCTACTGGAACTTACAATCTCTTCTGAAATTCAAATCAAGAGATTTTGGCCTAAACCTAGGCTTAGCCTAAACTGCACACAACCTTCTGGACTGAAAACTTATGTGTTGTCGAGTGATTAGGTATAAATTACTGTTATTTGCATTGCTATGAACAAGAAATACTTACCAATCTTTAAAGGAAATAGAACAGTCCTTCCACTGATAACATCTCTAATTACAAAGATTATGATTCAGTTTTTGGCCTAATTAATTGGCCTAATTAGCATTATTTTATCTCAATACCTGCATTTAAGTTCAAAACCTAACTGTCCACTTTTCGTTTCTTCCATTCATCCCGAAGAAATCATGCTGACCTAGTAAATCCAGAAGACTCAATGGACGGTATTGAAGAGCAGACAGCTCATTCTCCTCCTCCCTCATTGGTTCCTCGTATCCATGTGATGAAAGTCACAAAGTTGAGTCATGTCAACCCACTTCTACCCACCCAACTACAAACAACAGATTCAGGTTGGTATTACATGAATGGAAGGGGGAGTTTGGTTATATTGAACTTAAAGCTCATGAATAATTAATGCAATCACATCAGCTGATAGGAAGTACCATGATTTCAATAGGTATGCTATAACGTTGGAACCGCAGAATAAAGTGACAACCTGTTTGTACTGACCACGATATGCCTCTCAGGGATATAGGTTTACTAATGGAACATTTAGCAACCAGACGAGAGGGGGAAATGGAAATGGAAAAAAATGGGGGGGGGGACTAGAAGCATTAACATCCACCTACTAATAAAGCGTGTGACACATCTCCCACTACCCTCCCAAATCGATAATGTTTGTCCTACAGTTGTGTCTGAGATTCTCAAGGAGGCGGGTCGTATCAGGGATCAGCTGAGATGGCTACTTCAGCAGGTTCTTCTGGGAGATGACTTATCTGCAGACTATCTTCTCCTTCATCTTCTCTCCAATGTGTAGGTTAACCTCTTTCCTTTCATTCACTAAAGCAAGTGCAAAAAATTGTCAATAAGAAGAATATTGATTTGTTTTATTATTATTATTATTTAAGGTACAGGTGTGATGCAGCATGATTCCCTACATCAAAACTCAATATGCAGTGCTGTGGTTCTTAAAAGTGTTTCTGTGGATTTGCATTTATAGTGTGAATTGGGAAATAGGGATGGTTCTCTTCTTTGCTGGTTGCCATGGCTGCAGTGGTGTGGACAAAATCTGAGAAAGGGACAAAGTGCTGAGGTACACTTTGAGTTTCCCAGAGCAGTAATTGGTGTCAAAAATTATCCGCTTGCCTTGTTTTTCTCAAAATCCTCATTGAATAGTAATGGCTTGATGTACCATGATGTTATCTACAATCCATCTCAAAGGTAGGTTTTCACCTTAGCCTTTACACACAAATCTTTGTAATTCAGTGGGGTTCACTAAAGTACTCTATGCTTTATCTCAACTATGAACTTACCTTATCACATATCCCTTTTCAAAATGGAAACAAAGTTTGAAAACTTTCAAATTTTACAAGTATTCAGGCCTGTTGAATCCATGTTTTGGATAGACTTTGCCTTTTCCAGCTCCTGTCATTAATGCAAAATTTGGAGCCAAATCTTCATCTTGGTCTGCTTTGAATGACTTCTGTAAAGAGCTTTTCTCACTCAATTCAACAGAATATATGTGTACCTATTATCACAGGTTGGTATCAGAAGACAAAGAGGAAATTAAATTAATAAGAAAAACATCAACATTCTTAGGTTTGGTCCCATAATTTTTGTCTTTTCATATTCCTTTTGAGTTGTTTTGCTTTGTTATTATGATTGAAATATTATTATGATTGAAATGTCCAAGTCTTTCCTTATACCCTTAAATATCTACACAGATATGCAAGGAGAGATGTTTGTGCTCTTGGCAAATGGAGTTTGAATATCAGCGGTTGTCCTAGCAACCAAGGGTACACAAGATTTGTATTTGATGTGATAGAACAACTAGTAACAAAAGTAAGTGATTCTTAACAAAGCCTGTGTTGATTGTATTTCTAGGGAATTCTTGGTCAATTGCATGCAACAGACAATCCAGTAATACCCTACTTCATTGCGAGGGGATCCAATTAAACCAAGATCAAGGGATCTAGGGATCTAAGAAATCCCTTTTTATCTTTATGTTAACCACAGCCTATTAATTGCGAATAAAACTTGGCCTAAGTAGCTCTGTGTCACAAAAAGTTCAATAAATTTTTAGTTACATGTGTGTTACCATGGATCCACTGAAACCATTGATATGTATGTTTTTAATAATCGACTAAAACCTTGGTTACCTGTGTAGTTCCATATCCAGGTCATACCTGGTACCTGTATGTTACCGACGATTCACCAATAGCTTTACATTTTCAAATATAGTGAGAGTGAGTTCTCATTTCAGTCACATGGAACCATTAGATTCAGATGTGAATAAAGACCAGGAGATACCGAATTTTCTTTCTTTGCTTCATAGCAGCAATATACATATGACACAGTATGTAATACATCAGTTGACATAGATGTCAATTTGCATGCCTGTTACTATGACAATTATCAAGACACTTTCAACTATTACTCTTTGTCAGTTAACCCCTAACATCTTATCTCCTTTACGGTTTGTTTTAGTCTGTATTTACGCGACTAAAAATATAATTTGCTTCCTGTATTTTCTCTTTTATTCTCTGTTTGTAGTCACATCTTTTACATCTTACCCTGAGCAACATGAACTCCTTAAAATTTACACCCAAGAAGGACTATACAGCAAACAGATTGATCTCTGGAGTTCTTCAGCTATCAGAGAGAACTCATGTAGTTCTGGATGAGACAGCCATGGAAAGTGGCCAATTGGACACTAAGGGTATGTCCCGTATCTCCAAATCTTCACAAACATTACAGATCATAATTTGTTTTAATAAGTATGTACGAAACAGAAACTAGCTATCGTTGTGGTCAAATGGCTAATGCAAATGGACTTTCGATCTAAGGATTGCAGGTTCGAGTCCTGGCCAGATCATTACGTTGCGTCCTTGGGTAAGACACTTATCTCCATCGCCTCTCTTTACTCAAGTGTATAGAAAGGGACCTGCGCGGTAACTTGGTAACTAACGAAGTAAATATTGTTCAGTGTGCTGCTTTGTGGATGCACCCTATGGGAAGTCCCCCAGGGGACATGATGATGTGGCCCATTGTAGTGCCCCAGCAGCATCTGTGTGAATTGTGCATATTTTGAAGTGGGTGTGACAAGTTACCAGTAACTAGGGGTTAAAGGTTGAAGAAGTCATGTGAAAAGACCTTGCCTTGATACAAGACTGTAAACCTTGAAACTCTTTACCTTAAAGCTCTTTAAAATTACATATTTTAAAGGCGTACTAAACCTAAAGACAGTTTTGTAAACTACCTTGCACGGTCTTAATCTAAGCGCCTCTTGGTTTAATAGACATACACCAAGTTACTGTCATGCAGCAACTAACACAAACAGAAATACAAAATGTGTGGTTACACTGTGATGTGTGGAAGATATGGATAAGACTAGTTTCATATGAAAAAAGTATAATAATTCAGCAATATCAAACATGCTTCTTCAATTTTTTTGTTTTTGGCAGGTGTGCAGAATTTAACAGCTCTTGGAAATGCAATTTCCTGGCAGAAAGTTGACTATGATTTCAACTTTCATAAGGCAGAGTTTCCAACAAATGTCAAATTTCTTACCTTATCTGAAGGCAAATCTATGCTTCCAGTGAGTATAATTATTTAGTATTCATTCTGCAGGGATTTATTTGTGTCACCATCAATTGGTTAAATTTCATATATCAGTCTAGAAATGTTTTTGATATGACCTTTGTCACATATAAATGCGGTATTAATTGGTACAACATGAGGTAGAATATCTATGTTTGCAGTATTGTGAATACATAACTTTGCATGTCCCAAACTTTGCACAGTGTTTATTATACATATACATCTAGCTGCACTGATGGACACTGTAGTTTCTGTGTTTAAAGTTATGCTGTATTGGCCCCAAATATGCTAGATATTCAAATATGGTCACCTTTGGTCAAAATTCTTAACTATTTTTATAACAACCTTCGAGGAAATTTTTCTCACCGGGGCAATCAGTCATCTTGTGTGTTCCTTAACAATTTCTAAAAACAATTTGGAGAGTAAAGACCTCCAGGAAAGTACTTTGTGAAATCTTCTAGCAATTATAGCGTGCTATAATTTGGGGCCTATACTGACTACCTTTAAAGTCACCTTGTATTAAAACCCTTAACAGCCGCTGTGAAAACATTAAAATTTTTACAGGGAATAACACAAAGCATCAAGGAATCATTTGTAGGAACATTCATGAATTAATTTCACCCATTCAGTAGTATTACACATTAAACTTTAACATAAGCACAATTTTGGGATCTTTACACATGTTTGACTCAAGAGCCCCTACAAGTATAAATCTCATTTCAATGGAATACAAGGATGCCATCAATTGAATCAGGTAGATGAAGGACAACAGTAAACTCCAGTGCAGATTCAGAAAGATTGTTATGATACTGTTGTCCATAAAAAGTACATTTGATCCCTTAGCAACGCAATAATCACTGTACATCATCCTACTAGTATAGGATAGTCGCATATATATACAGACTTAAACAAACATTAAAGGAGATATGATGTTAGTGTTAACTGACAACTTGAGAGTAGAATAGAGAGCATATCTTTCAATTTAGACTTCAATAAACACTGACAGCCCAGCATGCTTACTGATTTGTTACAATATAGCTTGCATGCATTTAAAAGTTTTTTAAGTAAAAGTAGTTTTGATGCGTAGTTACTCGTATTTCATGCATAATTCAATTTTAACCTTTGAACTTTGAACAGAGTGACTGTCATGTCAGGTTACAAAGGAAAGAAGACCTCGACTTGGAAAAGTTGAAGACGACCGTACAAGATGCGATGAGTTCCGGCAGTGTGAACCTTCGGCAGCTGCGATGCTACATCACGGTCTTGGAAAACTTAGATTACGACCTTACTCAAGATATGCAGAAGGTATATGAGTTCACAGCGTCGCTGTTTACATAATAGACATACTATTTACGTACTACGTGCTAAGTCTTACAAGCCACCTACATTACGGGTTCACTAGATTGTAACATGATTGTAAACTGGATGTAGCTGGTATAACTTAATTAAGGCGAAGATGGTGGTGAAAATCTCTCAGCAATTCTACCTCAGTATGATACACCTCCAAGGTATGACTCTTTATGAGAAAGAAAAATGGCAAATAATTTGAGGTTGGTTAAATCATGCAAACCTGGAATTTAACCATCTTAATTTGTTTGATTGAAAACACACCTCCAGCACTAAGATATCTTTGTATTGCAAAATACATCAGATTTTGAGTTCATGATATTTGCTAGAAACTGTTTGATCCAACGTTTAGAACATGGATGTGAATGTTTTGATCTTGTACCCGAGCAGCGAACAAAATGTTGGGAATAAGTTTGCAATAATAATAAGTGTGAAAGGGAATTTATGTTCTCGTAAATAAACAGATTTCAAAAATGTTTGTATGAAATGCCAAGTTTTTTAGAATGATTGTGAAATTGAAGCTGTTGGCAGACATGAACATGGAGGAGACATGGACAACTGAAGGAGATGACACACATTGTTGATGTCATCTTGCTTGTGAGAAACCCTGCAGGTTAAAGATATCACATTGTTAATACTTAGACATATACACAATATAAAATATGTACAAATTCAAATACAGTTAATTTGAAGCTCGGAAAGGATGGTATTAACTGTAATGGAATTGTTTGCACATTGCATATTTAACGCCTAGAAACGTACATATACCTAGAAACCAAACGGGTTCTAGTATTAGTGCAGTACAAGTAGACATCTTTACAAATGTGGAGTAGTAGATTATTCCGTAAACAATAAAGGAAGATTGCTTATTGATTATGGGTCCGATTATGGGTTCAATCAAATGTTGGACATAAGCTTCATGAGTCTGTCATGAGGTATTGCCACATTGGAGGACAGGACGCTGAAACGCCTAATGCCGGGACGT
This sequence comes from Apostichopus parvimensis, assembly GCA_000934455.1. Classification (NCBI taxonomy): domain Eukaryota; kingdom Metazoa; phylum Echinodermata; class Holothuroidea; order Aspidochirotida; family Stichopodidae; genus Apostichopus; species Apostichopus parvimensis. The sequence goes on from KN894998.1 coordinate 22,615, forward strand.
CTGCATACCCCTATTGAAATACTATAACCAATGAGGGTTTGAAAATGATTGAAAACAGCAGATTTTTATAAAGATGTGGTTTGTAAAGAATGCAAAGGGTTCTTCATAAGCACTAGTACTTGTTTGTGTCCATACAACAGAATTTCAAAATGGCTACCAGTATAAATGCAACGCAGAGATGCACAAAGCAAATACATACAGATGAATTCTTGTAGGAGTTGTCTTGATTCAGCAAATGTCTGACTAATGGTGACAGTCTGGTTTCTCATGATGTCATGATGTGATATTAATGTCGTGTAGTTTTTTGCATCCACTACTTGAAGCTTTCTGTTTCGACTCTCTTTTGTCGGGGCGGGAGTCTCGGTTTCACTAATACGTAGTTGTGTGTGATGGTATTGTTTGTTGCTAGACTTTTTTATCAGAGTAAAGTAACCATGTGTTTGTTGTTTACTTTCATTTCAGATCGTAGAACAAGACTTCGTAGATGTGAGGAAAGATAACAAAGAAAATATGTCTCAACAGGATTTACATAACCTTCTGATCTTAGCAAGGTGAGAAATTTATGGGTTTTTGGAAAGTTTTACAAAGGAATTGGATATCTTGCAAAGATATGCCAGAAATTGAACAGTCATAGTTTAGAAATTTTGTAATATTACAAATATGTCAGTCAGTCAGGCAGTAAGGATTGACTTTAAAGAAGGTTATTCTTAGGGGAACACAGAAACAAAAAACTCAGGTGGAAGGATTTAAATATCTTTATGAAAAGAAAATACCACATTGAAGTTGAAAATGTAACAAAAATATGTAGCATTAGG
>JXUT01138367.1:0-30190 GCA_000934455.1 Apostichopus parvimensis
ATCAGCCTGAATTGCAGATCATAGAAATTTAGACGAGAATTTTCAAACACTTTGAGACTTTTGAGCTGAAACTGATCCCTGACAGTTAGAGGTTCCGATTGACCACACTGGAAGAGAGCTTCGTAACATTTGACACAAATTCATCTGAGAGTATTGATAACAATCAATCTGTTGAACACATCTAATGATGGAACTGGTTGGGCAATTCAACTCTGACCTACTGTACAATCTAGTTTACAACATGTACATAATTTCAGTGTTGCAAAAGTTTCAGACCAATGACATGAATTAAGCACATCTTTTGGATAATGAAAAAATTTTCTGAAATAATTTTTTTTAAGAGAGTGTTTTGGCATGTATGCACGAGTACCTCTGACAATTGAAATACCCTCAAGGGCTACTGAAAAGCAGCAAAACAATTAATATTTATGAATCCTAATTTTGCAAAATAATACAATGGCTTCTATCTATGATCATCACATGAAATGTCAGAAATATTTTGTGATGTATTGTGATATGCTAAGGGCCTTAACATTATGTGTGCACAGTTCCGTTAGGTTGGGTACAAACAATTTTCACACTTATAGTAAGGCCGTCTAGAAGCAAATTTCAATAGTGTTATTTGGTCTCTATATGAGCATGGAAGACATTACAATGTTTACAAATTTGTTAGGGGCATTCTCAAATTATTTCTGGGCAACCACAATCTAAGTACAAAAAGCCAGACGGGCTACTACTATGAAAAAAAATTGTCCAGCACTGGTACTAATTTGCAGGAAATAATTTTGCTCACTTTTGTGTAGCAGGGCTTATAAGTTACTTTCCGTATATTGAAAATAGTAAACCATGGTTTTTACGTGGAAACCTGCTATGTATCTTTTAATGTAAGGAGCAAATATTTTCCATTTTGTAGAGCAAATATCTATGCAATACCAGACAAATTATTCACTGATTTGTTATTAGGCTAATATGTCAAAACTAACTTTCCACCTTCACACAAATATATGGACATCTGTATCCAAGATATAAAGGTGAGTACAATTATTAACTAGTGTATGAAACAGAACTTTCATTATGACTGAGGATAAAATGCAATTTTCTGCAGAAATTCAGTATGTGATTTGTGTGCTCCCAACATATTCAATTCAAAGTATATGTGCCAAAATTATATGACTACATGTATAAGAGGGCTATCACAATTCACGGTAACCGTAACCAGTGATTGTCAACATGAAACCACTGTTGTTCATATCAACATGAAATGTTAGAATGGTCAATGTCTCAAAATGCACCAAACATTCAGCAGGCTGTCATAAGTAGTAGGCCTACATTAGTATGTAAAATGCTGAACAGTAACATTAGAAACATCCTCTACTCTAGAAGACCTATGGTTAGGCTTTGGCCTATCCAAGGACTACTGTTATTGTTAAGTTCACTCGAATCTAATGACAGGAATGAATGTTCGGAATAGACAACCCAGCATTCCACTTTTATGTCTACTGCTCACACAGGTCTATTGATATATGTATGACCTGCCCCCGTAAGTCCTTCAGTTCACAATTTACTCTTCCAATATTGACATAGGCCTAGGCTTAACAGTAACACTACGGTCATACGCCTACTGTACATAACATTGGCCTGGATGAAAAGTGTCGGCTGGTCCATCAAGTCCTAGCCAGTTACTGTTACATCTACGGTTTACCTTAGATCTCCAGACTTAACAGTAGTCTGCCAGAGTACGCGGCAGATTCAACTAAAATTTGAGTTAGGCTAGTATGAAATGAGAAAGCAGGATGGCAAAACAAGGTTATTTTGACACACTATCAGCCTTATAATTTACCTAGCTGCATTGGATTCAGGTAGTCCAAAAAATGACCAGCTTCGAGAGATTGGTTCTTCGGTAAATAAATCACCACCGAATCAAACTGTTCTGATCGATAAATTGTCAACACGATCAAATATATTGTGCAATGCATAAATGAGAGATTGCTCAGTAACCAGAAAGGAGAGCTGGTTTTATTCCAGATTATCATCAAGTACTCAGTTGGTGGAAATTAGAATGAACGCAAAACATGAAAAGGTTCAAATTTTAACCTCTCGATTTATGTTCAAGGAAAAGCATGTTCGAATTATTGATACATATCATTTTCTTTAAGGTCGTCACATCAAATATCTATCAGATGAAACAGCAATGAAAATAGCATACAGCAAAATTTGGATAAATGTTGTATGTAGGCTACTTGTCATCTGATTGAAGTGACTGACAAGTTGAGGTCGCTAGATTGATATAGAGAAACCAGAAGAGAAAAGTCATATTGCGCCTTGTTGCTGTGGTGCTAATAACTATCGGCCAAGATGTACACTTGGTATTTGCGAAATGGAAAATAAAGAACAAAATACTGGAAGCAATGGTAATACTGCTTCAACATTGAATGGAATTTCAACTTAAAAAAAGTAATTAAAATAGTAGAAAAAATGCAAAGTCAAATGAAAGTCAAAAAGAACTCATTGATTTTCAATTTTTTGTACAAAACTTTGAACTTGTCTTATCTATTTGCATTCAACTGACTATTCCATTATCATCATCAATGTGTTTTTCATTGTTGCTAACAAAATGAGGACAGATTTCAAAGTAAGAGTACAAATTACAAAACATTTATTTACATTTCCAGTCACAGAAAATATGAATTTGTATATGTTGAAGATACAAATTTGTATATGTTGAAGATTACTGAGATAATATACTTATCGCCTGATTGTACAATTAATATCAATATAAATAGAATGGTACGTAGCTAAAAGTGAATTATTTCAAATCTAAACAATACATCTTCCATTTTTCATGACCACTTCCTGTAAACTTCTATTCCTTGCACCCTCTTATTAATGCAATTTCTTCACCCCCCTCCCACCCCACCCACATTCCAGTCATAGCGCTTCTTTGCACCAATTACACTCTACAATGGAAGACAACATAACCTGTTATGATGTCATGCAAAATACATACATCTTCACACTTTACAAAAAAATATCTGTTTTCTTAAAAAAAATAATATTCTGCTTCAAATTGTATTCCAAAATGATAAAAATAAACCATTTTAATTCATGTGGAGAAAGATGTCAATTTGCATAATGATATGCAACCATAATAAAGTGAAAGACTAGATTTTGTACCTTTAAATATTTCTGCAGGATTTGATACTAAATTCGATAGCAATGCAGTTCACAAGCTTGATTGATCAAAGCTTAATTTGAATAACGAGATCTAAGCAACTACAAAATGGCCGTCTTCACATTGAAAGGATAGCTCAGAGGTTAATTTACTTTTGACATGTAACAGAGGAATGTAATTGAAAAATGCTACTAAATCTTTTAGTCAATGTTTACATGCCATGTTCAAGAAATGTTCATTTCAAGTGTATAAATTTTGCAAAGGTGACATTTACTCATTTATTCATCTCATAGCTAGATAAAAACAAAAAATGCCTTAATTTATATCAAAATTTAAAATCCAGTTTTCCATTGTATGCATCATAATATGAATTTCACTCATATTTATTTTTACTTCAAAAATCCTACAACCCCTGTAGTGGGATATGGAGCCAAACCCAATGCAGTTCCAAAACCTAAAAGCAACCAGTGTGTTTATTAATATATATTCATCTCATGGCATCTTGCTCATGATTGCTTTAACATTGGTGGATGCTTGTTTATTAGAAAAGGTATGGAATACCTTTGGCAATCATTTCAAATTTATTTATTAATCCAATTAACAATTTAGAGAATGAAAAAACAGGGACTACTTTTTACTTTCTATCTCATTTATGAAGAAGTATACTTTTATTTTAAACACAAATACAGAATATGATCAATGTAGCTTGAATCAACATAGAGAATTCATTAATTCCCCATTGGGTCAAACGATGAGATATGTGATAAAACATATGAAGTTAATCAATCATTCTGGGACTGGAGCAATATTACTTAACATATCGCAGAATTGGAATGTAATTGTAAAATTGGTTTGTAAAATTCCTATCAGTCACTATACTGCATAATAAATTCAAAAAGATCAAATTTTGCAGGATTAATATATGTTACATAAAGATTATATATTTACATAAAAAATAAATAAAAAGTAAAAAAAAAGGTAATCAAAATATTTAAAAATTCACTGATTGAGTGTTTCATTTCATTATTAGGTATTCTTCTCATTATGATGCATCACTTCCAAACAATAGAACGCATTTTCAAGTGACCAGATTTCTGGTAAGTTTATAGTCAGCCCTTGTGGAGCAAAACTTGTTAGTGCCCACAAATGTGTATATTATAAAAGATGCATTCATTATAAGTGAGCAAACTTTTCTTACACCAAGAAACATCTTCTTCCATCTTACTTAAATTGTACATTCTCCCCCAACACTAAACTGGAAAACTAGGCATATACAAAAATATATATATCATTGTGTTTTCTTTGTATCGACACCCTAAGGTTTCCCACCGATTTAACTGCAAAGTCTTGGCCTGCCCGCCGATCCTACAGGAAGTGCATCAATATTCCACAGATGACATCATTGAGTAGCTTCTTCGAGTGTGTAACAATCTACTCCGAATCGCTATCGGCTTCTTCAAATTTGTTTTTCTTACCCACTAAACCCTTGAGCTCCTTTGACATGTAAAATGGTTTTTCAGCCGAGCCATCATGTCTCTCCAAGTCCTCCACTGTAAATTAAAAAAGATAGTACTTTTGTCTTCAAAAACATAAACATTTACAGTACTTTTTCTTGATTTGAATATCACAGCTACACAGCAGTATTAAGCATGGTCATGCCCTGTTTGGACCAACTCACTGAATTAAACATGAGATTACAGGGATCATGCCATTTTCTTTATTCATTCCAAAATAAATATAAAATATTTATAAAGAGGAGTCAGAAAATATGTTAAGAGGAATAATAAGTAATATATAAAAGGAAAAGAACAAAAAGAGTTAATATGATAGGATATCATATAATAATAGACATCTACACATACAACTGTAAATGCTACTGGCTGTGCAATTACTGACAAGAACATAAAGTTGACAGATGGGAAATAACTCCTATATCTGTAATTGAATTTCAAACTGGCACAACTTTGATACATTTGGTACTATATTGTAGCTTTATGTCACACTTCAAACAGCATTAGCAGTGACAGTTTGAAGAGTATGAATATCTTGTATCTATCAGATAAAGAGTTTGGAACTATTCATGCTGTCAGTACGAGTGCTTTGAAGCATGACATAAGTGCAAAGAGTTTGGAAAGTTCTCACAACTTGGCTGCAACTTCCAAAGGTTCTCAAAGTTTAGCTATGTAATAGGTTTCGTGACCGCTACTTTATGTGATGATCACATTAAACTGATGAATATTTAAATTGATGAATATTCAATGGTAATAATATGAATCATACTTACGGAAGCACAGGAAGAGGGTGTCTACAGCCATGTCATACACACTGAAGAAACACCACGCAATAAAGTAGGTACCAATGCAAATAATCTGTGAAATGAGTAGATAATATACCTTATTAGTAAAAGAAAAACAAAGTATCAATTTTTTTTTGCAGGAATATTTTATCATCTTCCATTGCAAACTATAGGGCGATCTAAACCTGTATCCTCAAAATGATTTCAATTACAAATCATTAACTCTTCATGATACTGTAATATTTTGTGATATTTCAAAGAAAGTGTTTGGAAATTAAAAATATGTACTTACAATGATAGGAGTCCAGTAGTAAGTGACATCTGGAATTCCCAGGAAAGAACTCACGAACGTAATTTGATTGGTGAAGAAGAAGAAGGACGCTAAACCGATGAGCGCTGTTACCATTAACTTGCCAAGTAAGAGGATGTAGTCGGTCACGTTGTTTACCACTGCAACCCTACAGTCAGATAGAATCAAGGTTTTAAATGGTAAAAATTTGATCATTTCAAATCAATCTATGCTCTTTGAGATGGAAATAACAAAAGTTATTGAGACGGAAGGAACACTCTGCCACTGTAAGTGATTCTATCCTAAGTGTCTCGGTTACCTACAGCAGTATGCAGTATTGTCTTGTAACCTTGCATTATGCTGATATAGTCATGTGATACTCACAGTTTAAGTGGGTATCACCCAAACTTGACTCAAAATACTTGTAACCCACACACTTCAGTACAATGCTTTATAGTTTCATTTGCAAACCTCTGAACTCGAAAAGACCATCCAACCTTCGTTACCTTTCCATAGTTGAAGGAAACGTACGTATAATTAGTTTGACGCAATACACTGCTATATTGAGTTTGTACAGCATATTTGTAGATTCTTAGAATTTCATCTTTTTAATTCTGAGTAACTGTTAACTATTTCAGCTCGAGTGTTGTTTACAATGGAATGATCAGTTGGAAGATCACATGATAATATAAGCAGTGGTTTGAAACAATAAAATAAGCTTAAAACTGACCTCAAAATGTTCCTCAAAAGTAGCCAAAATGCTTCTTGAGATGCAGAACAGAAGCTTTTCCCATAGACAGCAATCTGTCAAAGAAAATGTCAAATGAAAAAGTGCCTTTAGTAATTGTCAATGAAAATATATATTTCTCATGCTAACATGTACGCAATGCATTTGGGACACAGAGTACGTTGTGGAGCTGGCACTGGGTGGGAACTTCAGGCTTCTATTGCTAACTCAAAAGTCTCTTTTGACACACCCTCCTACCCACCTACCCACCCACCCACTAACCCACCAAGTGGTTCTTATCATTTCTCAGCAACCTTCAAACAGGATGGACTATGGTAGGATACCAAACAAGGAAATAATTCTGCACTACAATTTAAAAGGCTTCAAAGATGGAGTCTCACAGACATAACCTTTGAGCAAGTGTTAAGCAATGACTTACATAATAACCGGTGAAGTATGATATAGAAATAGAGCCTTAATTCAGTTCAGAATGCTGGAATATAAAGATGATTTTAGTGGATGTATCTAGTGCTTGTAATACTTACAATGATGTAGGCATTCTTGTTGATAAACTTCATAACTTTCTCCACCAGCCAGAAGAGACATTTCAGACATTTAATGATGTACTGGACCACCTTGTTGTCTGCTTTGCCTAATACACAACAGATATAGAAAACATATATATTACATATTATACATACAAAATAATACATACAACATTATGTTATTCTGCATGTAACATCATGACAACATTCTCAACCATAGTATCATCATTTAACATAGTCTAGTGTTAGCCGTGGATTCATTACTAAAACGTCATTTTACCTTTTAGCTTCCTCTCGACGTACTCCAAGATGACCCGAATTAACTGTATGATGGCTATGATCAGTGATCCAAAGGCCAGGGAACCAAGGTGATACCTACAAGAAAACAAACAGATTCAATTACAAAAAACAATGCCAGTAAACAGCTTTCAAACAAAACCAGATGGCAGCAAAGCAAATTTACATAGGGTTTTCCAAAAACAAGTCCCATTTGGTGAAATCCTAAGGTAGCTTTTTCAACTTGGTCTGTTATTGAATGTGTAAATTCTACCAAACTTGTATCATACTGTATTTCTTTTATACCAAATGATAGTAAATTAGTGACTCTTATCAAAAAGCTATTAAAAGTTGAACAATTTCATTAGAATTGGAATATACTGTTGTAGTATCAATCAACTTTGCATTTGTATACAAGCAATGGAAACAAGTTACTGATAGTAGATGTGAGAGACCCACCTGATGGAACGCCACAGACTGTAGACCACAGGGAAAGCAGGAATGTCCTGAGGCTTGGTGAAAGCCCAATAATAAGATGCAAAGGCTCCTGCTAGGGTCATCTGTCCGAGAGCAATGATAAAATTGACCAGCCAGAAGAGCATGAAGACATTGTAGAACTGAAGGTATACTGTATACCAGGGCAGTGCGTACTCTGCAAACTGGCAACGAGCTGTGGTGTTCGGATACGTTTCATTAAACGTCTACAGGAGAAGAGAAAAGAGGTGTCATGTTTGTGGTAGAAACAAACAAACTATTGAGGGCTCCTCTGGAAAGTAGTGCTTCTGCACTGAGTAGGACTACCCTCATTAAAGATGACAATAATACAATTGTTTTTATTTTTTTATGTGTTTTTTAAAACATGTTAATTGTAAGCTTCACACATCCAGACAAGTGCATTACTAATGAACTAACAGTTTTTAATGATATAGTAACGTGTTAGGATAGCATCCTGTTTTGCAATACAATGTTCCCGGTGACGAATATACACCATGACAAATATACACTAAACTGGTGAAGATGCATTGTTAGCTTGAACATTACAACAGTTGCATGAAATATCAAGGAAATCTGTAACTTTATTAACATCTACATGCACATAGCATTACCTACAACACTTTCAAATGTACACTATATCTACTCTGCAAGAATGGAATACACTTATTTAATTTAGGAGACTGAACACAAAGTTTTAATTTTAGTCTTTTTTCAATCACCTTGAGTAAACCCAAATACCATTTTAACATGCGAATGCTACATTAAGACAGTTCTGTATCAATGATATATAAATATAAATATGAAAATGACTAAAATGATTAAAACTTTTTATTGCTGATTTTCACATCTTCATAATAACACAATTGTCAATGATTTTATGAAAGGGATATTCCAGTGAGCAAATGTAAACTGCTTTAAAATTGTTTTGTAACCTTTATGCGGTCTAGTTGGTGAAAATTACAACCTGATACTACATTACTCAAAATGAATTCATAAATGCTTGGTGAATTTCTAGGTATATATATATATATATATATATATATATATATATATATATATATATATATATGTATATTTATATTTATATACACTGGCCAACACCACAGTGAGTGACACCATCATTGCAATGAAATCAAAATGTCTTTCTATTCCTATGAATCACTTTCAGAAACCAGGATTTGACTATTACTCACATCAAACTCACAAGTGGTACCATTTGCAAGAGTGAAATCAGATGGTGCATCGACCACAGTGAAGTGGTTCATGTAGGAGGTGGAAACAAAGAGGGCGATGCTCAGCCAGATGAGCACGATAAATATCTCCAAGATGAAGGGGATGATCGGCCAGAATAGAGTCGAGAACATGTGACCGACAGCTCTGAAAGAGAGAATAGATTGACCGTCAGACCGAAGGGGGGGGTCTATAAACAAACAACACTTGATGATGGATGCTATGAAACTTCAGTGAAGACTGCATTGGTTAGTTTTGCCACCATGGATACAGTATGAACACATAAGAATTGCCACAGAATTACAAATGACCTGCTCACATGGCATTCAAAAACTCTAAGAGATTGTTGAAAATTTTTGAAATCATTTTGTTCTTTTCTAGCAATGACTAAAGCACAAAATCATCATGTTCAAAGTAACTGAAAATGCTCAATTTTAACCCTAATTCTTGCTTTTAACCCTCCTCCCTGTTATCTCATGCAGAAACTAAAACGCAGCTCTGCAAAGGTTTAGGGTTTAAACAAAACCCACGGAGGATGCTACATTTTGGGTAAGAAAGACCGAGGAACTAACTTTAGTTGCTTATTTGTTACAAGAACTAAGTACATAAGATTTGCTTGACAAATTGTCGGCTTGTATTTTCTGATTGTATCATGTCCAGAGTTTTGCCGCAGACTGTAACCGTATCTTACCTACTGGCTTCTTTGATCAGTGCGACAGCAATGCGAATCCTGTTGCAGAGGCAGATCGTGATGAGGAGTAGAATCAACAGGATTCCACCGAGGACACAACCTTTTGTGAGAGAAAACACATTTATGGAATCAACATGAAGTAAAATAATAATTTATTCATTTGCAGTTAGGGCTCTTTTTATAGGGTTTCATTGCTTGTTTGGTTTCCTGTTTAGTATTTCTTCTTCGTAATGTTTTGCTTCTCAACGTTGTGCAAGTCGCGAACGTTATATTTGAATAGTATTATTGTACGTTTTATCTCTGAGGTTGCACTGTATTGATATTGTTATGTACTATTAAACCTAAAGATAAGAAAATAATAAATTATTAGGCAATGATTGAGTTGTATTGTAACACTAAAGAACTCACAAAATTATCATGTCTATTTGTATAAATGTCAAATGAGTCAATAAAAGAGATTACAGCCCATTACAATACCCTCTTACAAAATTGACTCTCTTTTCCCTCTACAGTCCAAGTACAATTTCATTGTCACCATATGTACTTCAATCTAGTACTAACATTAAATACTTCACAGCCATCATAATTCACCAAACAATTCTCTTGTTTCTCAGTTCTTCAAAAAGGTTGAGTTCCATTATTCTTACCAAAGATCAACCAGGTTGTTCTCAGCCTGAGGTAACTGAGAAGATTGGTGGAAAATTCCAGTGCTTCATCAGACCCTTCAACACCCTCCAGCTGCTTCCAGTACCAAAAGCAATAAAATGTGCCTGATTATCAAAACAAACAAAAAGATATAAAAATATGAAAAGTTTAAATGATGACAGCAATTTGTTTATTGTTAACAGATACTTCATATGGAAAGCACAGTGACAATGGAATAACATTGAAGAAATTTTAAAACTTTTAAAAACTTTTTAAAAAATTATTCTAATGTAAATTTTAAGATGCTTACCAACACCGAGGAGCAAGAAGAGGATGACCATATATAGGTAGACCATTATACCGGCTAACCATCTCATCAAGACGATAAAAATCATGGACAATAACATCCCGATGAACAGACCACTGAGAAAAGAAAGAAATCAAAGTTGAAATTAAATATCAAGAATGAATGATACAAAAAATGGAGACAAATATACTAGCACTGTAAATCAAACCAAATAATAATACTTAAGGTGGAAGAAAATGCATAGAGAAACATAGGAGGAGTTATCTGTACAACAGAACAACAGGTGCTTCTTGTTCAAGGGAGGATCCTAGCGATAAAGTGACTTTGGAAATTTGGTTAAAATATTTCAGGTGTCTTCAGTATGATGATTTATTGATGTCCTATCTACAAGGGAGCAAGTCTGTATTGTGTACTGTTATGTTCTTATAAACTACTACAAATACATAATTTAATTTATAATATCAAACTAAAGTTAATGCCTCAGTATAATTTCTTGACCCAAAACTCATTAAATGCTCAATATTATTATCGATAATTTAGTCAAATTTGACAAACTACTCACATTAAAATGATGTACCAAGAGGCGACCACATCCTCGTAGAGAACCTCAAAGAACCCTTGTAACTGGAGATATATGGATAGCACACTGGATAAAACAGAAGATTAAGAAACAAGGTCAGGCCAAATCACAAAAAAACGACCGGATCGTGAATATCAAAGAATATTGCAAATGTATGGATAACGTTGAAAGGAAAGTACATGAATGTGAAGGGTCTCGATTCATTTTCCTATGGGGGTTGATAGAAACTTTGTTCGGAGCAAAGGGCCAAAGAGAATCTAAATCGCACCTCGATGGAGATTGATACACAGCTTTAGCTATGTGGGTAGACCTGTCAGATGCTGAAACCCAAGGTCCTAACGGTCTGCATATACCTTATTAGTACAGGATCCTCACTTTTCGCATTTTTAAAATAATTATAGGACCATATTCGGCCTGTGGGACGCTTATACTGAGATCCTTTGAGTTGTGTGAAATAATTTATAACAGTCAGACAATGCTACATCCATAGTAGGGGTACTCGATGGGCAAAAAAAAACTAAAGAACATTACTTATGAACACATAAAACTATAGTTACATCCATATGCAAAATACCTAAACATTCAGAAATACATTTCAGTTTTATTTATTTATTTTTTATTTATTCGCATTTTTATCCAGGGTTGCTTATTCAGCAAAAGCTGGTTTCCAATAAGGCCCTGCTTTTTACATTAAACGTTGAACTTATTACATTAACTCATTACCTACCATGCTGCTGTTTAAACCTAAAATAAAGGTAAACCTATCATAGACTTTCAACATGCTCTCATAAGTCAAGCCAGTCCATTATTTAAGACATTAACTTCTTTTAACATCAGGGTAGAAAGCTTTTAACAAACAAGTTTCTTTTTTGTTATTTGAGGTTACCTGGATAAAGTTTGTGTAAGAGCAGTTGCATTGCCCTGTGATACACCGTCAGCTGTAAGGATATAGGAGGTGGTATTTGTGAAGATGCTATCCACAGACGTAATGGCTTGTACCAGCACGGTTGGAACACACCGCTGAACATCTGCAAGAAGATAATATATTCATTATGATATCATAGTTTATCATCATAATGAGAATCTTCCGTTCAAACTTTAATCGGCAAGAAGATCATACAACTTTAATGATATTAAATGTAGCCTTTTGTGGTGAACTAGGCCCCCACTTGTAAAATTTGATAAACTGCACAATATTACAAGAATTAGTTCATAAATTAATCAAAAAAAGGTCTTCAATTTAAAATCAATAACATTTATAAGCTGATAAAATATACCGAACAAAAGTTACTCTAGCACCAACAAATCTAAATCCTGAAACTCTAACAAATGATGAAAGTGTTTGAAAGGAATATTTTAACCACTAGGTTTCTTTCTGCATGCAGGAGTATAACTGAATTGTTTGTACAGGAAGCTTCATGGCAACTTCCATAACTGACTAAAGCAATAAATATATAAAATAACCCCCCACAAAAAAAAAATAAAAATAACTCCCTCACAACTAATCACAGCACATTGGCCATTTACATGGGTTTTTGTATTATTGAAAATCGTCCACCTGTTTATGTCAATTTTAACCACTCTGTTATATTTCTAAGAAAAAGTGGTCTGGAAAGGGTAAACACCAGTTTTACTTACAGACACTTTCATGGAGTGTATATGCAGCACACCTTTCCTCTTCAAAAATTCTTGCTAATCCCAAAGCACCTTGCTGTTTTTTTTTTCAAAATAAACAGAATAAAATAAGATTAGATGGATACATGGATAAGCTCTTTCCACATAAATCACTATCAATGAATTTTAAAAACCAGGATTGATGATCCTTGCAGAATTTGAATTATTTCATGAAATATTGTGTCATTAAATGTGTCATTAAATATTGTGTCATTAATTGTGTATTTTAAATGTTTCCTGTATATTAATTACTTCAATTCCTGTAAAGCGCTTCAAGCAGCGTTGCTGATGAACACGCTATATACTGTAAGTACTATTTTTTTAATTTTTTATTATTAAAACAAGCTAATTAGAACTTAAACATATTCTACGAATGAATGAATTTTCGATGATCGGCTCGACTGTGTAACGAGTAGGTTGCCACTTACATAATCACCGGTCAAGAATTCAGTCTGAGGGTCAAATCCATAGTCACAGAGGAGGGCATCCCACTCCAAAATAGCAGCAGCTGATATACCGAGGAGGGAGACCAGAGCATAGGGAGCATATGTGGCAGTAGGACACGATGATACACATAACTACAACAGAGAAAATATAACCCAAAGAGAGAAAACAAACACATTAGCAAACTGCTTATCTACTGCAAGAAGCCTGTGTAGGTAAATGTATAAGTAAAATATAACCCAAACTTGATCATATAACAGGTAATATTTAAGTTATTACAACAATTTTTAATCAGGTTCAAGGGCTAAACTGGAAAACAAAATTTGATCCAAAAAAAAATGAACACATTACATTTTTTGTAGCAAACGTTGTAGTAAAGCTTTTGTACTGTATAGCATTTCTATAGTAACCATGTACTGAAGCCTGCATACATGCATGTTATAGAATTCACTTTCATGTAATTTCAGATACTTTGAAGAAAATTGTTGTACGATAATATGTCAACTCTGTTTTTAACACTTACAGTAGTTTAATGTACAGCAGAAGAAGCTGGTACAGTAGCTTAAAATATATTGTAAGTCGCTTATATATAAATGGCCTGAGCATTAAGCAAAAGATGGTTATTTCATACGATATAACCACAATTTCTTGACTAAATCATCACCTGACGTGTACCACAGCTGAAGTCTACCAACGTGTCGAGACTTGCACATGCCAAATAGTCATAGTAGAACAAGTAGGGTTTGTCACTGAAGGCAAAAAGAAGGAAAGAAAGTGTTCGTTAAAATTTGACCAACCAGTAGGTTCAGTATAAACTCTATAAAGATATTTAAAGTTACCAAAGAGCAATCAATCAGATTGTTCATGTCCTGTTAAAGCGAATAAATATTGAATGAAACAAAAAAAAGAAGAAAAAAAAGGGATATTCTAATCAATAAATGTATAGGCATGTAGCTATACTGTGCATAAATAAAGTAGACCATCTATGCTGTGCTAGTGGAGATTTATTTTCCAGTCAGTTTGAAGGCACTATAATGCGTCGTGAATAGACCCTTAATGTGAAACTTACGCAACAGCAGAATCCCTTCCACAAACATTCCCATCAGAGTCTGTCGGATAGAGTAAAATGGTTGGATCTCCATTGAAGAAACCTAGACGGGAAAATTACCGGAAATAAGAGTAAAAGAGATATTTATGACTAGAATTCACTTTATTGTCAAAACAAAGGGCATGTTATGGTGAGAAATGTAAACCAAAATATCCATGTTTCTTGAACTGTTTAAAATTAAATCCATGTGCCTCACTAAGAAGATTGAAATAAAGCTCAGTAATTAAGAGTAATAGAGAGGAGTAAAATATCTATATGTAAGTGAAGAACCCATGTTACACCACAGTGACCACATAAATACTAGCAATTAAAGTGCAATGTATAACCTATCATTGTATAAAAGAGGGCAGTGTTTCAAAAAGAATGTTTTAAGTACTTTACCTATCACAACACATTTCTACTTGGAACTTACAATAGAGGCAATAGTTTACATGATGAAACAATTTTTGAATTAATACAGTATGGATCATAAGAAAATTTTACCAAGATAAGCCACAAATCCGAGACCTCCGATACAAATGATGAAGAAAATACAGCAGATTATGTCTGTGCAGCCTCTGTAAGATATAAATATGTATATCAGAATGAAATATTACATTTTCAGTGCATGACGTTCTAAATGTTGTTTTTATCCATAATATGAATATGATATAATATAAATATCCATAAATTTGATATAATATCCATAAATATATATATATATATTATATAATATCCATAAATATAAATGTCCATAAATATGATATACTATCCATAAATATAAATATATAAATATAAATATGACATGATATAAAATATAAATATGATATGATATAAAATATAAATATGATATAATATAATATAAAATATAAATATGATATAGTATAATATAAATATCCATACATATGATATATTATAAATATCTATAAATATGATATAATATAAATATGATATAATATAAATATCCACAAATATCCATAATATAAATATGATATTTCCATTATATAAACATGATTTAAAAGGCATAATTTCTGGTCTGTGACCCAATCTAATGTGAGTGATTTTATCCTGCTACGGTCTCTCTCTGAGTTACTTAATTGGTGTGGCATGTTCCTTAAATTTGTAATTTAACCTTCATAGATATTTCCATAGCATTCACTGTGATTGTCTCAGGGGTTATATTCAGAGGCTTCAATTTATATAGCATTAGACTATCATTATCCTTCTTACCTGTTTTTGATTGGTCCTTTAAATTCTGGATCAAATGTCTTTGGTGTTCCTACAGGACAGAAAGCAAAGAGTGTCCAAAATTAATCAAAAAGTCAATAGAAAGTAGTACAAGTTTTAAACATTATTTACAATTTCCTTTATGTCTATGCCAGTGCACAATGGGATAAGAGTCCTTTCAGATACAGCATACTGTACCATTACTGCTCAATGTGAGTGCACTCTTAGAATGTAACACAAACCCGTATCTCACCACCCAGCATGGGACAAAGGACAATCTTGCTAGGTTAGATGTAATATCTTTTATGTCATAGTGGCCCCTAATCAATCAAAAGCCAAGGACAGAAATAATTGTGTGCTTGAATGAATGGGTTTGCTTATAGTCTATAAGCTCATACTAATACAAAGAATAATTGCAATTAAAACAATGACAATAATATGGAGATGAATGTCTTATTGTTTTTAAAGAAGACTAGTTCTAGATGATTTGATGAAAATAGCAACTCAGTATGGTGCTCCACTGTTATGCAGGGAATTAATTTAGTTTTCAAATTTTGAATAGCAGATCTGAAGGTTTGCTACTTATCAAATACTATGGTACATGTTCACAATAACTGCTATACTGTACTGTACATCTTTGCACTTGTATATTAGTTTCCTAACTTGTTGCAAAATTTATACTTTTGTATCAGTAATATTAGCCAAGGTTACCCAAACTAATATCAACTGTCCGATGTTACAAACTTATTGCACAATATCACACGGGTATATGATCTGCACATAAGAACAAAAGTTTCATCAATTCTGCACTTTTTTACTGCAGCTTTTTGAACTGAAACATTAAACGTACATGAGTGGTACAATTTTGCACTTTGCAACAGCATTTAATGGGGTAAGAAATTCAATACATTCTGTATGTTGTGTACACTTTTCACAATTGGTGACCATGGTTACAACCTCTTAGTGCATTGATTTGGACTAAGAACATATCAATACCAGGAAGCCTTTGATTGTGTTTACTCATTACCCATTTCAATAGGTTGATCTCCTCTGTTAATAGCAACTCAAATGATGCAGACTTCACAATACACACAATTGATTTAAAAGTGCAAAAGGAATTTTACAGAAATTTCTGCTGTACATACAGGTATCAATGCACACACATACACACACAGTCAGGCAACCAGATCTTTTACAATTCAAATCTTTTACCTTGTATTTATTATTGTATACACACAAACAAGAAAGAAGAAACAAACACATATAACACACAGGACAGTGGAAAAAAAAAAATATGAAGGGCATTTGAAAACAGAAATACTGTTAACAATGCTAGTGACAAAATGAAAAATAAAAAAAAAGAATAAAAAGGAAACAAGATACTTCGATTCAACGAAAGATACTTATATAAGGAAGAGAATGATGTACAATACTGGGTACTTTGCAACATGCATCGCAAAAAAGTATGTTGGTTAGTTTATAATTTACTAGACTTCTCATTTCCACTGAAAAATCTTTTTTGGAATATGATGCAGCTCTGTGCATGACATACAAGAATACAATGAAAAAAAAAAGTAAAAAAAGGTTACCCTTCACACAATCCTGTTCTCTTGAACTGGTTTAATTTAAAATGCCACTTTTGACATCTATGTAGATTTACAGTCTGTGCACTATAACTTAGAACATATAAATGCCTGCAATGTATGTATACTCATACCAAAACATTACTTTTACTAAACACTTTGTTCTTTAAACTTTAAACTTTCATGAATAAGTAACTGTGATGAAATATATTAGAGCTACTATCGTATTTCAAAAACATTATCCAATTCCCACAGTGATGCAGTATGTTTACTAACTGAAATGTTTGCTGAAATTTGTGTTGTCACATCTCTATACTGTAAGCAGTACTATATCATAAGCTGGTATTTAGCACCTTCTTCCCATGGCAGTTCCAAACGATTTAAACTAGTTTTTCTGAAAAAATTTGAACTAGGATGTCTATCTGCTTCTGTATGTTAACAGTAAATAACTTGAGGTCTGTTCTGAAATTTAAGAAGTATTTTTTAATATTTAACAGATCTGTTGTGCTACTTATTAATGCAACAAGTTTACAGTATTTTTGATCAAATATTTTCATGGTGCAAGAAGTTTCTTTGGAAGGTGACCACCTATACTAACAACAAATTATGTGAATCCCTGTTTTCACATTGTTGAAGGTAAGTACAATATTGAACAAACACTGCCTACTAACGGAATTCTTATTCTTCTGTTGTTGAACCATTTAATTAGACAAACAGTTAATTATTATATTGCTATTGATACTGTAACTGTAACTTGAAAAGAAATATATGGGGGCTGCTTGAGTGGTTTTTAACAATTACTGTATGTACAGTAAACTGTGTTCAGCGAGGACAAGAGGGCAATCCATGGTGGTGCACATCTCACAGCCAGCAAGCACTAATTTCAAATGAACAATTTATATTAGACCTTTAACTATGTGTCTGTTGACCTCAGTTCTGAGGCAACCACATATATTAATAGTATTCCACATTTCCATTACACCTGTGAAAGTTCCCTGTCAATTCAATATCCCCCCCCACCCCACCCCAAATTGGAAATTCACTCAATTTGATGTGACCTTGCTATGGCAACTGACATACAGTAGCTGTGTATATGGCCCAACTGGCAAAGGAAAGTACAGTATCTCATCCTCCCTATTAGAGTGGATGAGTTATAAGTTCTATTAGTTTTGGGGTGATCTGCATTGAAATTATATATTAAAGTCATTGAAGACTCGTCCCAAACCGGGTGTCGCCCTGTGAAAAAGTTAACTTTCAGTTGCTTTCAAGTGAAGTTAACTGTAAACAAAACTTTGTTTTATGATGTGGATCTGTTTTATAATGTGGATGCTTTATTAGACTTTATGATTGTCTACCTGTTCTTCTATTGTCAAACACATTCTAGGGTATCAGGCTACTGTATGGTAAAGGCTTCAAAATTTAGGCAACTTTGTAATTGAGGCATCTTCAAATATTACTAGCAACAATACAGCAGACAACATAAACTTTCTGCAGCGAAGCAGAGTTACATATTTCATGAGCTTGAATCCATTTCAGATATGTTAACACCCTCAGGCTCCCCCCAGTTTTGCACGTATTTTGGCATTTGGAAATCATACTCCTCAAAAATAACCAAATTACCACAATATGATACCAGTTCTCTCTGGGACCTGACCTGTCTGAGCTTAGAGGCTCAGAGCATAGCAAACAGCGTCCAGAGTCAATGGTATACACTAGCTTATCAACGGATACATGTGTCAAATTCGGGGTATGAAAGAGATGGAAACGGCAAACATTTTATGGTCGAGCTAAATTGCACGTTGGGTATAGTAGGAACAATAAATATTTTGAGATTGTTACATTTCGAGGAACTGCACATGAAAAATGCATACAGTTGAGTGATTTAATTCAAGTTTTTTCTTGATAGACATCGTTGATCAAATCCTTAAGTCTCAATTATGAGCCCACCATGCTATTGTACATGAGGTTCTGAAATGGCCTAGAACTGCCCAACCAATGTACTATAATGCTCTTACCTGTTGGGATCACATTGGAAAACAACTGATGTCTAATGAAAAATAACTTCTAGACCTACTGTAGGCTTCTCTTAGTGACTTTAAAGTGTTAAACATGTTGCGTCGGACAGAAAATTGTCCCGAGTGACTTCATAAATAATCTTTACTGACAAAGGAAGACCTGCATGGTAAAAATGTGATATCGTGTCTTAGTGTGGGCAAAGTGCAGCCTGAAAGATTTATAAAACAATAATGTCACCCATGGAACCTTACAATTTACATTAGTCTACAATGTTTTGCAGTTCCAATTATCCAGACTGGTTGTAGACTGTTGACAGTCGAGGTAGCCTAGCTAGGCGTACTCAGTATACATTACATATTTATATGGATATTGTTGCAGTTAATAAATATAGACTTATTATTATTTTTTAGTAAGGGCTGGTATTATGCTACATTTGTAAGTTAACTAGTAAGTATGCCTAGACTATTCAGTTGGTTGGCGTTTATGTAATCTAGAAGGATTTTTGCGGACTTAAACCATTCTGATTCAGACTATATCAATCATGGAAGTATCACGTCCAACTTTTCCAAAGACTATTTTCGACTTCCATAGCCAGTTAGCCAACTTCCGACTTAAGCTCCTCCGCGACCTTTTATTCAAGCAAAACATTCCATCATTAAAAATGGGACGCATCGGCCGTGGCTGTTGGATAGTAAATTTTTGTTTTGGTTAGTTTGCTTTCGTTTTTCTTGCATCAACCACCTTGGCTGTTTCATAGCTTAGGCTTAGAACTTAGGCCTGTTTCTTTCAAGTTACGTAGTAAATTTTGATTTGCTTAGCAACGCGGCATACTAGTACAACGCGGCGGGATCATGCTTCTAGTCTGTTTCTTTGTTACTTCGAAGAAGATGAAGATGTACGTTACCATGTTTTCCTTTCTTCTCGTCATCTGCAATGAGTTCTTCTTTATCTTCCACTTTGTTTTTTCCCATTTTCAATTTATAGCAGATATTTAATAACTCCCGATATTTCCTTGTTAAGATCCAGATTGCGATTTTAATACGGTACCAAACACCATCAACTAATCACACCAACTTTACAAAAGGGCCACAATCTGGAAGCTGAGCAGTACCTTGCCAGGAGAAAGTAATTAACATGACAAAGGTGAACTGACGTCACGGTGTAAACTTTCCCCACCGTTGCTACAACTTGGGAGTGAGCAGGACAATAAGAGTATTACAGAACAATTTGGTCTGCAAGGTGTAACAAAAGAAATTGTTCGTCAAATTTCAATAGCAGCCCATCGAGATTGTGGGCTTAGCAAACCTTATCGATCGAAAGAAACAAAAGATCCATTTAGAGCTAGGCCTACTGATGAAAACATTCAGAAGAAAAGGTCTTGTTTACGGAGAACTTAGTAACTGGCAAAATAAATTTAATTTATTCGAAGTTACTAAGTTATTAGCAAGGACTCTATCCTTGAGCCATATTTGCGCAACATATGAAAAATGTTCATGGAACATATTTTTCATATCGGCTTATGTTAGTATTTGCACCCATCCAAGACAGCTTAGCAACAAATACAGTGTATAAACATTCAAGAACATGTACCAATGGGTACGTGTGAAGCATGCTGTTAATTATCGATTATAATCCCAAAAGATGCATGGCACGTGATTGCAAACGGATCCTGGTTATACCCCAAATTTATCTGCACTTCCTGCAATATACTTGGTCCAACATGTGCAATTGTTTTTCCCTTTGCTATGATTTCGCGGTTTCCGTGCCAAGTTCGGTTATTCTCTTCTTTATTACGAATTATAACGTTTTGACAATTATAGTTTACGTTCGGTAAGATGATGTATACATCAACATTTACAGTTTTATCCCCATAAGAATACAAAGTCGTTTCTAAGAACTATGTCCGCAATAGACTTGATTGCATGTCCCTCGTTAGAACAAGTAGTAATTATAGTACAACCACTGTGACACGAATGTTTTTTTGTATGCTGCCGTCTATCCAAAGAGTGCGTATGGAAAGCCGTTTTAACATTTAATAAGGAATTTCAGATATCTCGAAATAATTTCAGATATCTCAAATTAAATTACAGATATCTCCAATTTATTTAAGATATCTACAAATAATTGCAGATATCTTAAAATCAATTTCAGATATCTCGAAATACCAGAGAATTTCAGATATCTTAAATTGAATTCGAGATATCAGAAATTGAATTCGAGATATCCGAAATTGAATTCGAGATATCTGAAATTGAATTCGAGATATCTGCAATTCTATTTCAGATATCTGAAATAGTATTTCAGATATCTCGAATTCAATTTCGGATATCTGAAATAGTATTGCAGATATCTGGAGTTCAATTGCAGATATCTCGAATTCAATTTTAGATATCTGAAATAGAATTTGAGATATCTCGAATTCAATTACAGATATCTCGAATTAAAATTCAGATATCTGAAAATTCCCGATTAAATGTTAAAATGGCTTTCCATACGTGCCATTTTAACATTTAATCGGGAATTTCTGCATATGCATTTCAGATATCTGGAATTCAATTGCAGATATCTCGAACTCAATTTCAGATATCTCGAATTAGAATTGCAGATATCTTGTATTCAATTTCAGATATCTCGAATTCAATTTCAAATATCTCGAATCCAATTTCAGATATCTGAAATAGAATTTCAGATATCTCGAATTCAAAGTCGGATATCTCGAATTCAATTTCAGATATCTGAATTAGAATTTCAGATATCTCGAAATCTATTTGAGATATCTCGAATTCAATTTCAGATATCTGAAATAAAATTTCAGATATCTCGAATTCAATTTCAGATATCTTGAATTTAATTTCATATATCTGGATTAGAATTTTAGATATCTAAAATAAGAAACAATTTAAGATATCTAAAATTCCCGATTAAATGTTAAAATGGCTTTCCATAAGTGCGTTTGAAGGGCTGTCAAGTCAATCGAGATAGGACATGAATATTTAGCGTGTTAGAGAATGATTAATGAATACCCCACGTTCAAAATCTTCGTGTTTGACGATCGCATTATCTTTCAAGTTCCAGTGTATTTTGGACAGGTCGTGCATGAAATGTCCTATCAAGTACCTAAATGAAATCACTTTGAGGCGACGACATTTTAGTACGATAATACATGTCTTAATTGCTTTTGAGAAACGCCCAAGTCTCCTTTAAATCGTCACTGATGCATGTACATATTGTTAGCATTCCATAAGACAAGCAGAACGGGTCCATCGTTAGTTCCGGGAAAACGCTACACTATTATACTTTCTTCTTTCAAATGATAAATGGGAGTAAACTATATTTACTGCAAAGAGTACGATACTATGATCTTTTTCTAAGCAAATTCAGAATATATGTTATCAATTGAGCAACCTTCTTGATTACTTTATACACTGATGATTGTTTCTATATCAGGGAGTAAACTGAACATTTTGCTGAATTAATTGCAAAATATCCGATAAGGAAATAATTTAAGTCAGGGTATTAATAGCATAAAAATAACTTTCATCCCAGGTTGTCGGGTATATTCATGATATTCCTGTTTGTCGAGAAGACATTGGTATTGTCTGAGCACATGTAGACGACATTTACATGGTATACGATTACGAAAAAATAGCTACAATTTCATTGCTTTAAGATCGGTAAATCTTAGACCTAAGCATATCATTTTTACGATCTGAAATTATTGTTGATAACAGAGCCAATGTGGTTCTATCTCTCGTAGAATAACGTAATCATAATTTGACCATGTTAGATATACCAATTACTTAGTTCAATATGTACAGCAAAGGTCCGTTAACAGTCATCCGAACTACAATGGTTGGGGGACCACAGATAGTTAGCATGTAGAAATAAGCATATTGACGTTTTCTGCTGGTCGTGTCCAAAGTAATTTTGTATATGCTACGCAGCTACGGGCATGGTCATCTCCAAATTTCGTTCTTTCATACTAAAAATGTCGACGGTTGCCATTTTTCCTTCCAAAATATCGACTATTCATCTCTTACCCTTGACAATTAATCTTGAAAACTAGGAGTTTTATCACGTTTCATTTTGAAATTGTGACGTTTTGTGTCGAAAATGTTTCATCTCAATGTTTTGACTTTGTACCTCAAAATTTCGACGCTTTATCTCAGCATTTCGACAATTCATCGAAATTCGAAAGTTTGATGCCGTTTAAACTAAAGTCATCAATTTATCTCGTAATTTATGATGCTTTATCTAAAGTAATTACATATCATCGCGAAATTGTGACGTCTTACCTCAAAATTTACACTCTATTATCTCTAAATTTTATCCCGATATTATAAAATGAAAATTTTGACATTCGAACCTGTGATTTTTCTCGATCATTCGACGTTCCATTACAAATTCCAAATACAATCATTTCCACAATTAATGTTTAACATCTGCCGTTTTCGGGTCCAAACTATTTTGCCAAGCCTGATGGCAGATTAATGGAATGGGTCCATCTAGATATGAAAGTTAAGCAGCAGGCCTTAGAGAGTACACCAGGCCCATTTGGTTGACTGAATAAACGTGTAATATCAATGCTAGACACGTCATTACAAGGGTGGTTATCTTCATTCAGTACTTGTCACCGAGTCCCGGGAGGTTGCACATCAGTACCGCTGGTTGGTAAACGTTTAATTTACCACTAACTCCCAGATCACACCTACCTTCAGATATGTCACACATACGATGTAACAAACAGACACAAAATATCAATAAAAATCAAACATCAAAAGAAAACCAGAATGTACGAATCAATAGTAGCAATTCGCATGTATTAAAATCTTACAGTAAGTTTTACTGCAAACAAACACGCCAGGCAAGAAAGAGCGCTTTAACAAAGTTATTACTGAAGTTGTGTTTCTGGAATAATAATAATACGTCAAAGAAATAACATGAACAAACACGAACAAACAAATTTGAAAATGGTGCTAATGTTTTCACCCAAAAAGAATGAAGAAGACATACCAGATTTTCTGGTAAAGTTGAAATTATTAACTTTTAGAAATAACTTATACAAATTTACATAGAATTTGGTAGATGATCTAAATTAACAAAATTGCCAGAGAAAATGCCAGAATGTAATTCTATAATAATTGCAATTTAAACTGTTAACAAGCATGAAAGAGAATTTTTTTCTAAAAAACTTCAAGCAAGCTCTAAAAAATTGAACTAAAGAAGGCAAGATTGTCAGAATTTTATTTTCTTAAAGCAGTCTTAAAAATATGAAAAACAAACTTTGGAAGACTATAACACCATCATATTTTTGAACCAACTTATCCAAATAGTTTATATTATTATTATTTTATTGAAATAATTATGAACCAGCAAGCCCCTGATGGTTAAATATTTTTCAAAGAAACCTTTTTATAGGCAAGACACATTGCTTAAAGTGCACAGGTGGCAAAAAATATAAATTATCAAAGAACATTCTCTTGTTAACTAATCAATATAATTAAAGGTGTACTATTTCAAAACAAAACAAACCATATTTACAAACTTATACACCAAACTTCTATTTTGTGGTTAAGATATACATGAAGCTCATTAATACAAGAATATAAGAAACAAAGGTAACAAGCTGTTTTTACCTTGTTTGAGAATAGAATGCATTCTGCTGTGATACACCATTTAAACAGATAATATGTTAATATTGACATCACATGGTACGAAGATGCATCATCAGAAATATTTCAGTGGAAATTATTTGATGAGTTCAGTAAAATGCTTACAGAAAAAGAAAGAAAGGAAAGGCTTAGGAGATAAACTCTGCCCTACTTATCTAATATATATTATTAATATATATTAATTTGACATTTAGGCAATAAGTATCTAGCACCTGGAAGTGGCAAGCGAATGATATGAGATATGTTATATAGGCAAGTTTACAGAACAGGTAGGAAACACTGAAGTAGGAATACCCCTAAAGTTCAAGGTGTACAGGTTTCAATATAAAATATATTAATGTAATTTAAGCACACTCTCTCATTAGCTATTTGATATAATTAAAATTTGTATCATTTCTGAACAAAAAACAAACCATATTTACAAATTATACACCAAAACATCTTAAAATGGTTGGGATATAAAAATGAAGAGAAAAGGAAATAAGAAAGACCTATTACAAATAAAGAGCTGTTGTTGCCTTGCTTTTGAGAAGGTAATGCATTCTGCTGTGATACACCATTAAAAAAAACATAATGTCTGCATTGACAATGTTAAGGTTAAAATCAATGGTACGGAGGAGATACATCATCAGAAATATTTCACTGAGTGGACAACTACTTGACATTATGATGAGCTGAGTAAAAATGATTGATAAACTATCGACTACTTATCCAGTGTTTACTAAGGGCGTGTACGACTCCAAGGCATGTTAAATGGACTCCAAGGCATGTTAAATGAATAAATTGGATGTTCCATGTGGCAATATTCATCTATCAATAGGAATACTCCAAGGTGTATAGGTGTCAAATAAATTAATTTATGAAAGCTAATCAATATCATCAAAGTTGCACCATTCCAAAACAAAGTAAAGCAGCTTTACAAAATTATGTTCCAAAGCTTCTTAGAATGTTTTGTCATACATGAAGCAGATAAAGAAAGAAGAAATATATCTAAAGAGATGCCACTTTGGTTGAAATGCTAAGAAGATGCATTATCACAAATATTTCAGTGGACTGTGTTTAACTATATCATGTGTTGGTAACAAGTGCTCAGAGAAAAACACAAAACATGAAACTCTTAACACCAACTTATCAAGTATTACTAAGTGAGGTCCATATTGACATCCAAGCATGTAAAATGTATATATTAATTCCCAGTAAGGCAATTTGTTCTAGCTTGGCAAGTTTAACAAAATGGCATTGTAATGAAAATTCTTGTCAAACAATCACACCGAATACAAATGTCAGTACTGTTTTTTTTGGTTAATTTGCACTCAGGTCACTGAGAAATAGTGAGGATCACAAGATTAAAATGTCAAATTTCTTCATTGACAAGAAGGTGAAAGTATTAAACCCTGCTTATTACTCCATGGGAGCTCTGTATACAGCAACTGTTTGGTAATTTCCCAGACCATTCATTCAGTTGGCTGCTGCATTCTTCTTCCCGATGATACTCTTCAGGGATCTTGACATAAAGTAAGGCTTTTCAGCAGAACCATCGTGCCTTTCTAAGTCTTCCACTAAAAAGAGTGAGAAGAAGAGAATCAAGCCTGTTGCAAGCTACATTCCAAATAGAAACAAGAGGGTAAATCCATAGAGTTGCAGATTTCATCTCCTCAGCACAATTTAAGCCAATTTGACCTATGACCTACACTGACCTCGATCCTAAACAACCACATAAATACTATTTTATAACATTCCCATTATATTCACGTATGTTGTGGTTTAGGTGACTTTTACCAACATGCTGGCAAGCCACTTAATGGCTAAACAACAGTTTTTTTTGGGGTATCTTACCTTTGACCTATGATGTCACCTAATCACACAGGCACAAGTTTTCATGGTCAGGCACCTTCCCACCAAACATGCATGTCATTGGACTTACATTGTAGGAGTTTGTGAGACTGTTTCACACAATTAAGGTCACTTTGACCTCAATTAACCTTTGACCTCGACCCTAAATTTGTCCTATTTTGAAATTTGTCTTATCCTTCTCCACATATCGTGGCACACTGGCTTTTTTTTACATCTTGATAAGCAGTTACCTTACAGTAATCCTCCAATTACAGTTATGTACTTACAGAAGCAGAGGAATAGTGTGTCTACAGCCATGTCATAGACACTGAAGAAGCACCAGGCAATGGCGTAAGTTCCCAGGCAGATAATCTGTAAGAAATTTAGGATAATGAGCAAAGATATATCCTACTACAGCTGTACCGTTTGAGTTGACTAAGCTACAATGTACTGGTACTACTACACAGAGTGGCTATTAACACACAAGGCAAATGTGCCAGGAAAGGTTATCTATTAGTCCATCAATATCTCACCAGGAATGATAAAATAGGCAAATAGTTGACAATGAAAAGGGAAAAGATTTACAGTAAATCTATAGAATAAGTTAAAGAGATGTGAAATGGCTGTAGTCAGATAGGTCTCTTACTAATAGATTATTAAGAGGTATCTAAATAGGTGTGAGCAATACATGGCCTGGTAAGGTGAAACTAAGCTATAATTACTATGCAAAAATGTTAATTTTTTATGAGGAAATGAAAATCGAAAAGCAGTTGAGGAATTATTTGCTACAAATATGACATGCTATCTTTATAATAGGTATTGACCCCAATGAAGGTTTCTTTAAAAGTGAGAAATTTAAGTGTTACAAAATTCATTCTATAGATGCGTGTGATTCACTCTCGAAATGGAAACTGCTCTCCAGAAATCAAACATGCCACAAATATGTTTTAAATTTAAGAAAACTTCAAAGGCATTTTAATACCACACTAAACCTTCCCGACAATGCTGTACACTACTGAAATAATCTGGGTATAAGAAAGAAAGTCAGAATGTCCAGGAAAGTACAATTTTTTTGTCAACCACAGAGTTAGCATCTTTTTAATTTATGACCAGTAATGATAATCATCAATGTGTACGCTACTAATATTGGCTATATACTGAAAAGAACTTCCCAAATGAGAAAGTATTGCATGCCCCTTTCACTGTGTCAAATAACATAGAAGCCATCTATGGCTATAATACTAGGAGATCTCACAGGAAATACTCTCCACCTGAGCAACAGTAGGTACAATAAATGAAAAAACATACCACTATGGGTGTCCAGTGATACGTCACTGTTGGAACTGGCAAAAAATCCATCCACACAGGAATCTCCATGGTAAAAAAGCAAAATGAAACCACACCAACCGTAACTGTCACACTCAGTTTACCGAGAAAGATGATAAAATCAGTCACTTTATTAACGACAGCAACCCTGACAGAAGAAAAAAAAAGAAATCACAGACCACTGAAATGAAGGTGTAAAAACAGGAAAGGATAATGAAATGTTGACATTGCAATGATTTATGACTAAATATGGAACTACAAATGTATGATCATGAAACTAAATACTGGCACATATTAAACCATATAGCTGATTAAGAAACCACATAGCGATAATTATGAAACCACATAGCGATAATTATGAAACCACATAGCTATGATTATGAAACCACATAGCTATGATTATGAAACCACATAGCGATAATTATGAAACCACACAGCTATGATTATGAAACCAAATAGCTATGATTATGAACCACATGGCTATGATCAGACGACTACAACTTAACTGGCACCATTGTAACCACATGGCTATGATTATGAAACCACATGGCTACGATCCAAAGAACTATGATCAGAAGACTAAATACTGGCATATGTGTTGCTAAACATGAAAACCACATAGCTATGGTTATGAAACCACATAGCTACGAGTAGATGACTAAAACTAATTAAAAAATAAATGATTGAATGATATGAAAGACGCATTTATAGCACAGATTCCACTCATGCAAACCTCTTTAGGGTTTGTTAAATCATCACCACAATAGTTAAATCATCACAATAGTTAAATCAATAGTTAAATCATTTGTGTAAACCTCTGAAACTACACAATTCCCATTTTGTGTGACATCTACCCACTTCATAGCCTATTTATTAATGCAAGCATTGACTAGTACAACCATAAGTTAACTAGGTAGTACTTGCATATATCACACAACCACAGACTATAAATCCTCACCTCAAAATGTTCCTCATGAGAAGAAAGAATGCATTCTTGGCTGATGTACAGAAATTCTTTCCATAAATTGCAATCTGAAATTAAAAGAATTAATGTTTAAGTAGACGTCATCGCACAAATGACGCAATAAGAATGATAATTATCAATGTACTCTGACAGACTCGGAATGGAAACAAGGCTCACAGACAAACACAATGACACCAAACTTCCTCGTCACTTATTACAAAAATAGTCGAACCAATGCAATATAAAGGATCAGTTTACACTGAAATGCTTTCTCATCTTCTGTAATAACCAACTTTATTTCTTAATAGCAAGGTTCAAATAGTTAACTCCAATTAATATAAATATATTCTTAAAAGGCGCATTACATGTAAAAACATCTCAATGCGTCGTATAACATATAACTTGAGCAAATGAAATGAAATTGTCAAATTCAGTAAAATTAAAAAAGTTAAACTCTCTGATACAAGAATAAGAATACTATGTAAAAAAAATTAGCCTAGTACATGTCCTTTCATATGGATTGCCTTTACACTTAAATAAATCTACATCAGGGGAGTGATTCCTCATCATGTGAGGACAAACTAATAAAAGAAATAAATTAGTAAACTAGGGGAGACAAACACCAATACATCATAATTGGTCCATATTACAGAGATAACTGTTATGAATAACTTCCCCAAAAAGCTAAGAAAAATCATATTTCATTTGGGAGATATTACTAATTTAATGTTTCTTGACCCACAAGTCTGAAGACACAATCGAGTCTAAGTATGAGATCACTGAGCTAGAAGTTGTCTTTTCTTTTCTGTAGTGGAGGCGGGTTTTTACAAATGTTGAATCTACAATGTTTGAAAGAATACATCAAGAACGGATAAAGGCTGATAGTTTTCTTTACTGACCGGACTAACAGACATTTCATTTCTCTAAACAATGAATCTTTCTTTATCGATGAAAAGGACAGCTGGATTAAAAATGTACTTTATAACAATTGTTGCATTGTTATTTAAGGATTGTTTTAAGGACTTACCATGATGAAAGCATTTTTATTAATAATCTTCATCACTTTTTCCAACAGCCAAAATACACATTTAAGACACTTGATGATGTATTT
>JXUT01138371.1:0-13003 GCA_000934455.1 Apostichopus parvimensis
AGCAATATCTTCGTAACGGAGCAAGTTATTGACTTGAGAATTAAGCCAGGGAATTTCTTTCAACATATTGTCTGTTTCGAGTTCTCTTTTGTTTTCACTATAAATTGGTTTCCTATACACCTTTTAAACCAGTTATTGACCTTTTAGCTATGATCATGTGTATAGTATCTGTTCCTTTTCGGGGGGAATGGTGATGCACACCCGACGATGATCACACAGTCACAGTCCCGATGCTAGGGGACTGCATGGGGTTGAGAGCGGATCAGTCGTTCGGTAGTTTGGTTTTCGTGCCCATGTTCTTTCCTGGGCGACTTTTTCTTAAAAAGTAGTTATTGACTTGAGAGTTCAGCCAGGGAATTTCTTTCAACATATTGTCTGTTTCGAGTTCTCCTTTGTTTTCACTATAAATTGGTTTCCTATACACGTTTTAAACCAAATGATGAATGCACCACGCCAAAATATAATATCTTACTTATCTTTTTTAAAGGCTGAAACGATTTGGTACGGTCTGTATTTTGGATACCGGTTACAAATTTCGTCCTGTAGACGTATGATTAACTATTAAACGAGCTAGAATGGATTATGAGGTATTATGATCGAGAGGCATTTTTTGTCAAGAATGTTTGCAGCAGCAGCGCTTAAAATGCTCTCATTCACTCAACTTTAGATCATTATGAAAATGAAAATTGGTGAAAATATAGAGTTTGGAGTTTATGACCGAAGTGAGGTATTTCGGCCATTCTCAAGGTCATTTGATGTCATTCGAAGGCATTATTTGCAATTCACTGAAAATGTTACTACTCTCTCCATTTTGAGACAACAACAGTGCGAACAGCTCAATTCGAACTTGAATGTTGTACTTTTGTCTAAAATGGTCCTACTAATTCGATTTTTTATATGCAAAAAGTTCGGTCAAAAAATACACACTACTAATTAAGAGTTAATAATTGGTCTTTATAGATATAAAATATTCCAAATTTCAGACAAATCTTTGAAATTTGGTAAAAAGTTGAAACTGAAAGCAAACAATTAAACACGCGGAAGACGTATATAACACGTCGAAATTACAAGGTCGACATTTAAAGGGACAAGTCAAAATTTCGATATAACATGATAATGAATCGAATCATGTTCTGAAGGTGAAAAGTTGACATTTCGATATACCAATTAAGTCGAACTTCCGAAAGTGTTGAAATTTGAAAATAGAAATATTGAAATTTCCATCATCCCATTTGTATGTATCTGTTATAATAATAAGTAATATTTAAATAGCGCACAATCAGCAAAGCTGCTCAAGGCGCTTTACAAATGTAAAACCTAAAAACATGTATAACTTGGCCTGAGAATAGCTGGAGAATACCCCAAACCCCTCCGATTTCTGCTCCTTGACGTTTTGGTATAGCTTTCTTCGCGGACCCCATTGGAACACGTACGGGAGGGACGCGTACCAAATCAATAGTGTCAGTAGGTTTTATCCCAAACATAGGGTAACACAATAACATTGGATGGACTTAGAACAATATTTGAGGTGGGGTTCAAAAAATAATTTGTGTGAGTTTGTGTGCGTGTCAAATTGGGTCAATAATACGAACCAAAAGAGACATTTTGACATAGTATTGCTAATAAATCAGAAATATCCATTATTGTAAAATTTTTGGGAGACCAGACTGTTAAGGTGGAGGGACGAGGTGGGAGTTGCTCTCCGGTGATCTCGTTATCAAATGTTTAACTTTTGTCATAAGCAGATGCAATTTACGTCCTCCCTGATATTGTTACGCCCCGGGGTGTTCGGGATGCGTGTTAAAAATTAACTAGAAACCCGATCTTGAACTTTTTTATTTTAGTGTGTGTACAGTCAAGGTATAGTTCCCTCACTGCGCTTATATACATGTAACTCAGGATCAGTTGTTCATAAATATTGCCCAACAGCACCGTTCACTTCATTATCGGGAAAAGGCAACTAGTGAAATATGATGATCAAGGGTTCATATATTCGCAATGTCTTTTCCTATTTAACTGCAGAATCCTGAATAGTATTGGTTATTTGATGCATGATAATGAGTCAGGAGATGAAGATGTTGCAGTGTGAATTATTCCTGCCATATTCTCACAAATTCGAGCAATAAGACCAAATTACACGAAAATATATGATGAATGTGCTCGATCGAGGGAAACTGCGAAGAAGTATAGCTGTAGTCGAAGTTAACAGTATGTTATCTATTTTCAACTCCTATAAACATTTCATTTGATTGCATTAAACAGTTTCTGCCTTATAATCCCACACAAATTCGAGCAAGTAGACTTTGTAGTGTTTAATGTCCATTTTCGTCTGGTATAAGATATAGTTAATCCGATAATGCATTATTTATTTTTAAACAAAGATGATAAGAGATTGTCCTACAATAAATGTTTACCTATTTTGCTATAACTTTTAAGACATATTAACGTATAGAAATGTTAATTATATATAGTTTGTGATAACCTACTTACGTTTGAAGTATTGTGTCATGTTGTCTTTTTAGTGTACGTGTAATGGCACATCGCTGTTTTTGGTAATTTGACCTTTGATCCTATGAAGCTATTGGTCACACGGGGCAACAACCGATGCGCAGGCACATACCGCGTACCAAGTTGAGGAGTTGCTTGCCAAACGCTTTTACGTACAAGTTTAAAAATGTTGAACTTTGACCTCCTATGATCGCGTGGGCATTGGCGTTTTACAATAATTTCCACACCGTGGATTTACAGTCTGTGATAACCTACTTGTGTATGAAGTATTGGGCCATACTGTTATTCATTTAATGACAACAATGCTGTTTTTTTAAAGTTATTTACCGGTCTCTTCCTTTGTCTATGACGTCATAAGTCACGGAGGCTCTACATCCCATTCCCTAGTCTAATTAACCCAGCAAACACAAAACGTTATCATAACATTTTCAAAGAGCCTCTAAAATATGTTTTTATAACGTTAAATGTGGTGTTATAAAAATGTCGGTATAACGTTTTTATGAGATATTAATGTTATATTAATGTTTTAACGAAAACATGTTTTGAAATAGTAGCATGAAAACGTTTTCGTGACATATATGTTACACCACAATAACGTTATCAGAACAAAAGACGAAACTTTTTAATAACGTTTTAAAAACGTTTTTGTGTTTGCTGGGAAGACCCTAGTATGAACAGCCTAGTGTACCTTTCTTTTTCACAAAGCTAATTTCCCGCATCTATTTGCTCTACTGCCCAGAGAACACCCGCGGCAACGCTTTAGATTGATACTAGGGTCTTGCACATTTCTCCCAAGCTATCTTATGTTTTCCTTTGATTTTTGGCAGATTTGCTTCGGAAAAGCGAAGAAGCCAATGAGGTTTGCCAATTGGGCCCACTTCCCCCAAAATGTTTATTCAAGTCCTGCCTCCCGTAACACAATCACTTGGCCTTAGATGGGTTTTTACACTGCGAGACGGTCGCTAACTGCTGTGGAAGAAACATGATCTCACATGACACGCAATTTCGTAATAATAATATGAATAAAGATTTTGCCCCTCTTTGGAGAATTGTCCAAGACGTTTGTATCGGACAGAACCTCTGGCATGTAAAATACGGTGGACAAGCACATTTGTAGTAGGCAGAAACGGACTCTGAGGCATGTACAGTTTGTACGCGAGAAAAAGAGTATTACAAACGACTTGGCCAAGACTACCCATTCCCATGCATACACACCAAGTTTTGAAGTCAATCGGCCTTACGGTTTAGGAGGAGTTCGTGACACGCCTTTTTACTCACAAATTTACTCGCACACACGGATACAAAATTACTTCTTGACCACTAATTCAAATATGGTAAGTCTACTCCATGTTATTGTGCACCCTATGGAACCCCTCCCCCTTCTCCCGTTAAGTCAGATGTACTCACCCAGTTCAAATTTCAAGTAGTGTGATGTGGGCAACAGGTACATATACTGCCTAAGATTACAATATCTCATCCCAAGTACACTACTGTACTTGTAGGGATGAGAAAATAATAACTTAACCTATATAATAAGCATATGAATAATTATCATACTTCTACATAAAATAGGCCCTCAATTTGTTAGTTGTTGCCTTTTTAGCACATCTCTATTAAAAACTAATCAAAATGTTAAGTCCACCCCGTGCTATTGTGCCACCTTATGGTACCCCCCCCCCCCCAAGTCAGACCATTTTCAGTTTCGTTCCTCAAGGAGTTTGAGGTGGGCAGTAATCTTAGTAAAATATTCGCATAAAGTGAACGAAGTACAACATCTCATCCTCAATACAGTACGTGTTGGGATGCGATAATATATGCGGTGGACTGTAAAATTCCATTTTTATCCTGTTGGAAAATACCGGTTTCGCCTAGCACATAAGTAAAGTACACTTGCGTACGCGTAATGAGCGAACAGAAACACAGGGTAGACCTACACACAAAGTTGTATTTGCGGAAATGTGCGGAAAGTAGATGTGAGGAAACCCGTTTTACACCATCCTATCCAACACGAAAACCCATTCTCAGGTGAGTTTAAGTTATTCCAGTCATGAAAGCTACCTGGTACAGTTTTATAAGATAATGTGCACTTCTGCTGAACTGATACAGTTGTTATATAGAGACAGTATAATCACAGTACTGTTATATTGGCTTAGGCAACCATAGTATAGTATCAATAGACAACATATGCACGTGAAAGCAATGCTTGGTTATAAAATAGTGCTTTCTCGAGAACACGACAACAGTCCGATCTCAACTTTGATATTTTGCCGAAGCAAGGTGGTTCAACAAGGACCTTGCAGAATCTCCTTGGCCGAAGTCAACATTATTATTTGACGTTCAGACAGTACTTGGTATAGGTAGATCCTCCATTGTAAGTAAAGGCGTATTATTGATAGTTGAGGTCAAAGGTCAACATAATTATACATTAGCAAGTAGATAAATTCTCCATGGTAAGCGCAAGAACCTTATCAAAAGTAGTGAATGTCAAAGGTCATTCGAGGCAACAACGTTAACATTTCAACTATGTTAGCACATTTACTAGCAAATTACATGCTGGTTGAATTTCATAGATAGATACTTTGGTATAACTACATAACCTTGTCGATATAAGTGGAAGTCAAAGATCATTTGTGGTCAACATTATGTCAAATTATGAAAACCTTCCTAACATGATAACACAAAAAGTACATCTTCCTTGAAGTTCATACTTGGAATGGAGGTTCACTTGTATGTTGTTGTCCATAATATGTATATAGTTGATATGTATGTCCGCATTAATAGTACTTGCTGAACACTTGAAGCCAAAGGCACTTACAAATCTTGTGTGCAGTGTCAGTGTTAAATACTATTATACAATGGCATGGAATCGCTAAACAGTTCGGCTTACTGGTTGATTCCTTATCGACGGCAAAAGGAATGTTTGCGAAAGTGATGGTATATATGTGCATGTTTATGTGTGTTCTTTATTGTTTTGTCTTCGGACTTGAACAAAGGAATTATGATTTGCTTTGTTTACTTTATTCCTTTTTTTACACTTGTGTATCTTATATTTGTACTTGTTAAGATTTTACACTAGTCCAAAGTACATGTATGATATATGAACTTTAAGTGCACCCTATATTGGGTGTATTAGCCTATGGAAATTGGCAAAGGTCAGACAATGGCATTCTGGTTATACTTTCAACAAACAATTAGATTTCATATGTTTTTTTTTTCAACACCTAGGTTATATCACAAAATGGCCGCTGCTAAAGTGTTGGATGATATCGATGAGAAGTTTTGTCAGTGTTGTGTTTGCTTTGAACAATATAAGAAACCAAGGCAACTACAATGTCTCCATAGATACTGTACAGAATGCTTGGAGAAAAATGATCGCCAAAGATCCTACTGATTTCAAATGTCCGTTATGTCAGGAAAAGATCGATGTTCCAAAAAATGGTGTAGAGGGCTTTAAGTCAGACTTTTACATGAATGAAATCCTAGATTATATTAAAGTTAAAAAGTCTCTGAAAGAGGATCAAAGTCTTACTTGCGGGGATTGTTCCAAGCAAACCAAATCTTCAGCATACTGCTTCAAGTGCACTGGCTTCCTGTGCGAGGACTGTCATACATATCACTTGAGCAGGAAAAGTTTACAGGAACATAGGCCGCATATCCTATCACTGGAAGATGTTGAAGCCAAAAATATCACTCTTGAAAAGTTATCCATATTGAAGGAAGCTCCCAGGTGCCAGACTCATCCTCAGAATCAGTCACAGTTATGTTGTAAATCTTGCGCAAACCGCCCAATTTGTTTGACCTGTACCTATGGAGAACACAGGAATCATGATATGTATGACGTCACAGAACTTGCCAAATCAGAAAGAGAGAAATTAAAGAGGCAGTTAAAGGCCCTTGATGAGTGGAAAGACAGAGTTTATGAAACACTCTCCCAAATCAAAATGACTAAAGACGAAATTTTCACTAATGCCGCCAAACATTTGGACGAAAGTATAGAGAAATACAATGAAACGAAGAGTTGCCTGGAAAGTACACAGCGAGATATTCAACGAAAGATTAAGGTTGAAGAAAATGAAATAACACGGAAACTAGAAGAAAACATTTCACGTAAAGACAAGGAAATGGAAAGGGAAATTCAGCAAATTCGAAAGAAATACGAAATAATTGAAATCAATCATCGCACAGAGGCAACTAAAAAATCGAATGCCTTAAAGACACTTTCAAAACAAGCTCAAGAGGATGCAAATGCGAAACGCAAACAACTCGCTCTGGAGTTGCAAAAAGTTTGTACCGAAATAGAATCTGAGAAGAGAGAGAAGCTCCTAAACTGGGAGAAGTTTTCTTCAGAAATAAATAGTACGGTTAGAAAATTTGAAAATGTCACAAACACAGCTGAAAACGTTCTTTCGAGTCAGGATGATTGGACTGCAGCGCATAATATTGAAGTTATATGCCAAGCCACAGAGCCGTTGATTCAGGATATGAAAAGGGACTATTCCAATGTGGCAAAACTGGCAATTTATGTCGGGAGACAGCGAAAAAAAGGACGCTTATGCAGCACTGAAGCCACTGTGGTTCACATTGATGGTATCAAAGCTGCCGGCTTGTATATCAATAGTATAGCATGTACATGGAATGGTAGAATCGTTATCAGTGGAGGTACATCAGACAAACAAAACTATATCAGTTTAATAGATATGACAGGCAAAGTTGTAAGTTCTAAGCTTGGCACACATTTCAATTCAATACTTTTCTCACATGGCTGCTACTGTGCTCTTGTCAATAAGTTAAAAATTGCTGTTGCCTGCCAAGAAGATGGAATAGCTCTGTTTGGTATAGGTGATGGTTCATATTTAAACAAGCACCTGGGCGATTTCATCCGAGGGTGGTCACGGTCAAAGCAGCGAGTTGCATGCATCGCTACGGATTCTGTCAGCAACTCCATCATTCTAGGCATCTATAACAACAGAAATCTGTACGTGCTTGATGAGAGCTTAAATTATAAGCAAACCATACGACTTCCAGAGAAAATAACGTGGCCAGCCGATCTAATTGTCCACAATTCAAATATCTTCGTTTGTGATATAGGAGGGAGACAAGCATTGGCTATAAAAATAAGAGGTGGAAAAACTCACAAATTCCAAAAACCAGAGGTCAGCAATAAGTGCAACATACCTGTCAGTATTTGCTCAGACGGGAAGGGCTTCATTTATATTCTATGGAGGGAGAAGCAATTCTCGTGTGAACAGCGTTGTGTTGTTGTTCAATACAGAGGAGATAACAGTGACATAACCATGGAATTTCTGCCATTTTTCTCGGATGCGGTGTCTTTATGTGTAGCATCAGACTTGAGTATCGCCAAATCAAAGCCTAAGCTCGTAGTAATTACCTTTCGGTCTGCAAGGATGCATATCTTTGACCTGAATGGGAATTGACATTTATTTTTCTCATACTAAACGGTACTGTCATTCAACATGCGGCAGGGTTTCATTATGCTTCCTATACCTTTGTATATACCTTCGATTTAGTCATTACTTTGCTTCTAACATAACATAATACGCTAAATTACGTAGCGTGAAACCAAATAATATTTCCAGCTGCTGACCCAGAGTGAGGTGCAAAATACATTCCCAACCCTTTTTTCAACCCCACACAAAAATCAATCAAATAAATAAATAAATAAATAAAAGAAGCAATATTTGGCACAACCTTACGTGTAAAGACCTAATTACAGCCTTAATTTTTATAGTCTAATCTACCTCATGAGAGTAGCATTTCATGTCTAAAACTTATGTTAACGCCTTATGATGTAAGTTTACTTCACTGTGCAACCCCATTGTCACACCCCAAGAACAGTAAAGTCAAGTGAATGTATTATAATCAATTACGTCACAGAACATTACGTAACACATTTTTTTGAGACTGCATGCATGTTTGCTAAATTGTACACATATAGTAATATATATATATAACACATATAGCAATATCTTAGTAACGGAGCAAGTTATTGACTTGAGAGTTAAGCCAGGGAGTTTCTTTCAACATATTGTCTGTTTCGAGTTCTCTTTTGTTTTCACTATAAATTGGTTTCCTATACACGTTTTGAACCAAATGATGGATGCATTACGCCAAAATATAATATCTTAAGTATCTCTTATGAAGGCTGTAACGATTTGGTACGGTCTGTATTTTGGATACCGGTTACAAATTTCGTCCTGTAGTATGATTAACTATTAAACGAGCTAGAATGGATTATGAGGTATTATGATCGAGAGGCATTTTTTGTCAAGAATGTTTGCAGCAGCAGCGCTTAAAATGCTCTCATTCACTCAACTTTAGATCATTATGAAAATGAAAATTGGTGAAAATATAGAGTTTGGAGTTTATGACCGAAGTGAGGTATTTCGGCCATTCTCAAGGTCATTTGATGTCATTCGAAGGCATTATTTGCAATTCACTGAAAATGTTACTACTCTCTCCATTTTGAGACAACAGTTCGAACAGCTCAATTCGAACTTGAATGTTGTATAGTCAGTATTGCGAATTTCGGAAGACTGCGAATTTCGGACACCCCTAAGAAATACACGATTTCACCATGACAACCTACAGGAAGAGCCAAATTTCACCAAAAAGTACGAAGCTACAGTTATTTTCTCTCCAAAATGACCCGTGTGCAAGTTAATACTTACATATTTGTCAATAAAATGACGGAGATCTATGAAGTCTGTTATAATTACTGAAAGCGCAACTGCGCCACCAATTTTATCACCAGCGCCACACTGTGGGACTGTGTGTCCGAATTTCGCAATACTCTAGCAAAGAAATGCCAGTTCCACAATCACAAGAATCTTCTTGGAATACAACGTGAAAACAGTTTGCAGGAAAGAAAGTTTGGCCGTGTATCGTAATATAACAGACTTTTCCAATCAAGTATATTTTCAGGTGATTTATACCAGAAGATATAGTTTTGGGGTGTTTTAAGGCTTAGGTGTCCGAAATTCGAAGTGTCCATGCTACTATTGTCTAAAATGGTCCTACTTATTCAAATTTTTATATCGAAAAAGTTCGGTCAAAAAATACAGACTATTAATAAAGAGTAAATAATTGAACTTTATAGATATAAAAATAATCAAAATTTGAGACAAAACTTTGAAATTTGGTAAAAAGGTCAAACTATGAAAAAAAATTAAGCAAGCGGAAGACGAATATAACACGTCGAAATTACAAGGTCGACATTAAACTGAAGGACAAGCCGAAATTTCGATATACATGATAATGAAATCGAATCAGAAGGACTTTTAAAGGTGAAAATTTGACGTTTCCATATACAAATTAAAGGCATTGAAGACTCGCCCCAAACCGCGTGCCGCCCTCTGAAAAAGTTAACTTTGCGTTGAAGTTTTTTTCTTGTCGCTACAAAATGCAGACAGTAATGAAACGTGAGACATTGTTATCTTAAGCTGGACCTGAGCTGTCCATCGCTGCTATATGTACACTGTGTTGTGGGTATTGACCGCAGCCTGTATGTATTGACTGCACCAGTGGCGTAGGAAGGTACTTTTGAGTGGGGGGGCTGAAGACTGATGGCCGGCCTGGGGGAGGGGTCTAAGGGGATTTGATTTTTTTTTTCATTTCCAGGTGGCCTCAGATGCAATTTGGTGCAATATAGCACATTTCAACACAGGCGCGTAGCCAGGATACTGACATGGGGGAGGAGTCTAAGGGGAGGGGGTGTCCCCCTCCCCTTTGGCCAAAAAATGGAATTTTAAGGCCTCTAGATGCAAAATGGTGCAATGTTTGAGCTCAAATCATGCAAAAGAATATTGATAATTATTTTGTGGAATAATTCTATTCACATCAGAAAAATGTAATCCTATATAGACTCAATTATTGATGCAAGGAAAATGCGAACCTAAAGAGATACCTTTCTCAATATATATAATTTACAAGCAACTAGGTTCAACTTCAACTCAAAAGTTTGAACTGTAAGAAGGATAATTTGGGGAATCAGAGATAAAAAAATCAAGGGAATTGCGGACCTATAGAGTTCCCCTTCGTTTGGACTGCAGAAGTCTGTTGACAAGCAAACTGGGAACCCAAAGAGTTAACGGTACTCTCACATCATTGATTTTGACATATTTGGTACATTTGGTTCTCTTAGAGTCTCACTAAAAGTAAAGCTAAAATCCCATTAGTGAGGCCCGGAGGAGGGTGCGATAATTATCACTAGCGTATCTCTCCAAGTCACTGGTGTTTTTTGCATATATTTTTGGGGGCACTTGGGCCATGGGGGGTGTTTGAACACCCAAAACACCCCCCTTGGCTACGCGCCTGCTTCAACACCCACTCCATTTTGTAAATAATTTTGCATTTTCACCTGGCCTTAGATGCAATTTGGTGCTCCAAATGAGATTTTTTTCTCATTTGGAAATGAAAAGGGGTTTTCTGACTTGCGGAGCGGGGGGGCGGAATGATACTTCCGCCCCACCATATTTTTCACTGGGGGGGCTGGCGCCCCCCAGCCCCACCGGTTCCTACGCCCTTGGACTGCACACTGGTGTCTAATTACCGCAAGCTGTGTGTGTATTTTCTGGGATCGATGGTGGTGTCTAACACTGCTGTTACACCTCATTCGAAACTAGGTCAGATTACTGGCATCGGACATTTCTTTGTGTCGCGAGTCTTCACTCCCTTTAAGTGGAACTTCCGAAAGTATTGAAATTTGAAACTAAAAATATTGAAATTTCCATCATCTCATTTTTATGTATCTGTTATTTTTAGCTTGGCCTGAGAATAGCTGGAGAATACCCCCAAACACCTCCCGCTCCTTGACGTTTTGGTATAGCTTTCTTCGCGACTGCTCTGTATTTTGGACCCCATTGGAACACGTAGGGAGGAACGCGGACCAAATCAACAGTGTCAGTAGGTTTTACCCCAAACACAATAACATTGGATGGACTTAAGTACAATATTTGAGGTGGGGTTCAAAAAATAATTTGTGTGAGTTTGTGTGCGTGTCAAATTGGGTCAAAAATACGAACCAAAGGAGACATTGCTAATAAATCAGAAATATTTTTGTAAAATTGAATATCTGTAGTTTTTGGGAGACCAGACTGTTAAGGGGGGGGGGGGGGAGTTGCTCTCCGTGTCCCCCGGTGATCTCATTATCAAATTTGAACTTTTGCCAATGTACTTTCCTCCCTGATATAGAAATGTTTAGGTGCCGTCAAAATGTTAACGATCTTTTCTTTAATAAAGTATTTAACAATTTTCAACCGTAAAATGATTAAATCAGTTTAGTTGATATATCATATCAATATGCAGGCATATGACAAATTCCATTTATAAGTAAAGAACTCCACATGAAATGACAAATTGAGGTTATTAAATGTCATGAAAATGACATGAAATTTACAGAAAATATATAAACTAATCTCTGAATATATTTCAATAATTCAACATATATTGCAACGAAATGATAAATTATGCTCTGGCTTTAGAAAGTCATCATTTAAACAATTTGTAGCAAAATGATAAATTGATCAGATATTTAATATTGTCAACCGAACATTTTGCACCAACTTGAAAATAATACATTCATTAGGCCTATACGTACGCTCTCATTCAAATGTCATCATGTTAACATTTCATCGCACTCGCAACGTTTCCATGCGGTGTTTTGCGCTTTCCGTGAGTCAAAATGAGTATTTATTAGGAAAGGCATAACTCACACATAGAGCCGTGTTTGATTAGAGAAGTATTTCGACGCTTGCTGTGTGGAGAGCGTAGCCTAATACCCCAAATCAACTAACTCTACATCACACTGCTTTCCCCTAAGTCCCGGGATGACACTTTCCCTTTCAGATCAATTTACATGACAATAC
Source organism: Apostichopus parvimensis (assembly GCA_000934455.1). NCBI lineage: Eukaryota > Metazoa > Echinodermata > Holothuroidea > Aspidochirotida > Stichopodidae > Apostichopus > Apostichopus parvimensis. The sequence goes on from JXUT01138371.1 coordinate 12,393, forward strand.
ATTACCTTAACAAGGTTCCCATAGTTACGCACCTCCCACTGACAACGCGCTGAGTGCTATGACATTGTTGTTGTACACACACGTACGTTACTATAATCGAAGTTACTACCCAGCCTACTGCTGAAAGTTATTGTGTTATGGGAATACGAGAGGTGTAAACTGAATTTTCTTTGACTAATTTGGAAGTATATATATCGAAAGACCTGTTTTAACAGAAATATGTCGCAGATTTTAACGTCGCGACCAGCGTCACAAATTGGATCTGTGTCTAGACAACCGGGTGTTCCGAATTTGCCAGAAATACAACATCCCCTGTCCCGTCTGGGAAATCCGGACAAATTAAATGTGCGTGGTTTATCAAGCAGTCATGGAAGGCCCAACTCCAACCCGACCAAACCTGGTGAAATACCTTTTAGTACCATAACTCCGAGGATATCGCGCTCGTCTGCTGGACGAAATGGCAATTCGGGAGTTTCAAAATCTTTGCCAAGAATTCCACAACCTTTTCAGTCGATCCCCGAAGGAGTTGAAGTGATCCATAGTACCGATGGTAGCAAAGCAAAGTTACCCATTTTTGGTAAGATCAGAAAAGCACCGAAGTTAGGCTAGAC
>JXUT01138375.1:0-12160 GCA_000934455.1 Apostichopus parvimensis
AGCACCATCATACTTGACCTTGTGTAGAGCTGCATAACAGACGATGAAGGTCATTGCAAGCTTTGACATTTTGAGTTACCATGTTTGCAAGGTTTGTCAACTCTGACCTATGGTGACCTCAAATAACCTTTGACCTACAAAAACCTACATGGCTCTTGAATGAACTCTTGAATGGCTCTTGAATGCATCTACACACCAGGCATGAACTTGACCCAAGCTTTGCTTTTTGAAATTTATCCTATTTTGCAAGGTTTTACAACTTTCACCTCTGATATTGATATCAAATGACCTATCAAATGACCAGTGACTCCACACAAGGATAAGATTACCTTTACTCAGCAGCCAATATCCCCCCCCCCCCACCCACTTCTTCTAATAGAGATTCTTAAGACATTATATATAAAGAGTTTAAGAGCAATCTTGGAAAGACTGATGTTACGTCAATCCTGATCAGAATATGAGAAAAAATTACCTTCCAGTGACTCAAGTTCCTTCTGGCAATTTTCGAAAGCTTCTTTAAATTCTTTAGCATCTGCAGTTAAAAAAAAGGAAAAGGACGAGATGGAAATAAGGAGATAAAAAAGAAGAAAACCAATGTCAACATCCAGAATCTCGTAGAGACTTGAACCTCCTGCGGTGTGAGATGGGGAGAACCAAGAAACGACTAAACCAGAGACAAACACAGCTGCTTTTGTTTCCTGCGTCTGCAGAAAACCACGGCTTCACCTGCCGATTCTTCCTGCTTAATGTGTAGCTTCAGGCCAAAAAGTATGGAATTGTTTATTGGATTATGAAATAAAAAGTTATAAAACTCGTTGCTAGGCTCTCCCTCTGGCAAATAACAACAAACCCCTGTGTTAAACTAACTTTCGATTTAGACAATGCACGTCTTCCACGATTTACTTATGCAAAACTTATGGAAAAAAAATTAATGAAAAATTAAGTGTGGATTTACTGAACTGGCATAAATTGTTAAATGTAAACGTCTGATTCTTTCCTCTGCCATTTAACACAATTATTTCTATGATAAAACCTCACGATCCTGTCAGCTGTCATGGAGCACTGAAAACCATTCAATCTGCACGTAGGCCACGTAGAAATGTTGCGGTGACGAAGCAATTTTTAAATTAGCTGATGTGGCAAGAGTATACATGAATCCAAAAGTAGTGCAAACTTGGAGAATGAAATTCTCATCGTGTATGAACGTTATAAACAACTCACGGTCAGCATTCCCAAATCTGATGGCTAGAGTTTCTGCTTTTGGTTCTTCATCAGCGAAATCTGCCGGTGTGTTCCATACCCAGGCCTTGTTGCTACCGCAATTTGGCTTTAATGTCATATCTGTCAAAACTAGACAGAGAAAGCAGGGGCGAGAGAGAGAGAGGTAGAGAAAGAAAAAAAATGAATTAAATTTGACGGGAGGGCGGAATTAAAATGTACCATCCCATAATTCTGTGAGTTTTTGTCTTACACAACTTGACTAGGTCCTGTCTTACATTGACCTAACATTATTTCATGTTTCATAGACTTCACCTGATAATTAAGTCATATTAACGTCCCCGATTAAAAGATCAGGGGTTACAGCGCTAGCTCCAAACTCAGCACACTAAATATACATATATTATTGGGGGGTTAACGCTTATGTATTTCTTCATCCAGCTCCATCCTGAACGCAAGTTAAAGCCCACCCACATTGTTTTAACCACGCCTATAGATATCTCGAGTCTCAGCACACTCATCATGTCACTCAAAGGTTTTCCCCGTCTTTTTATATAAACTTCACATCGACTGTTCAACGCACAACCAGTTAACCAGACTGTACACAGTATCAGTCGCTGCTGTACAAACCATGCCGAATATATCGTATGTAGCAGTGGCTGCTGTACAAACCATGCCAGGTATATGGTATGTATTTTAATATCATTAAATGCACTGAGCTGGAGCTGAAATCCCTTATGGATTAAACAAGACAATACTGCATGCTGTATGGGTGCATCAGTTTCTGACAATGTGTGTAAATGTTGGCATTTGCATATTCATATTTCTTAAAAATTTTCTTTAGTTTTCAAACTAACCATGAAACCAGGGGGTTATATTGTTTTTGTGTACATTTTGTGTACAAGTTTGTTTCTCATACAGATAAACCAACTATTAAATTAGCTTGTACATAAACTGCTATACAATGCATCTTTGCACCTGTATGTGTAGAGCAACTTCCCCACACTTTATCCAGCGCACATTAAGTCACACCCGACTCCTTCCTATGCCCCCTTTCACACCACCCCCCCCCCCCCCCACCCACCTTGCTCCCGACAGTCAAAATTCTTACTATAATGATTTGCACATATCTTCAGCGTTTTGTCTCTCCTCATCAAGACTCGTATCCTAGATTTATCGCCTTTGTTCTTTAACAATTTCACCTCTCCCGTACCCCTCTCCTTCCACTCCGGCGGGTCGGCTTCGGTCTCGTACCTATAAAGTCTCGCCCTCCTACAGAGAGATCAGAGAAAACACTAGCACCTGCATTTCGTACACTTTATGCTAGATCTGCAGCCAATAGCTCTCAGTAGAGTGACCATCCCCTTACAATGTCAATTGAGATGACTGATGTTATGACTAATCACTCATGCAGTTGAAATCAATCCATTTATATGGATAGGCCTATAGCCCAAGTAGCAAGTACCTCTGCATGTAACCTACACTGGTGCATACAGTATTATTATTTTTACTGTTATTAAATTACACAGCTTATACAGTAGTACTTCCTGGTTGATACTCATCTTCACTCCAAAATTCAAAGTCAAAGTTCCCTTGACTCACTTGACTTTGTAATGCTATGAAGAGGCATCAGATCTGGTTGGGGAGGGGGGTGGGTGAGAGGGAGGGCACTAGCTTAGGTTGCTAGAGTGCTTGTGAGACTAGTTAAACCCTTCAAGCAGGGGACAGCACATTAACCTGCATGGGCTCTTGGTGGCTCTTGCTGGAGAGGGTCTTGCCAGGTCTGAGAGTGTCCCCTTTCCTGGGATGAGGTCAAGCTGTAGTCTGTCTCCTGATTTAATCATATTTTTCAGTCTCTTACTGCTTGCATCTTTCGAAAACTACTTTAACTCTCTTTTTAATAAACCTACCCTGTATTAGTTTGTTGCTCAGTTTTGCACAAAATATCAGTCTTTCCTAAATAATACTCCAACCTGAAGTATCTCCACCCCATGCAGCTTGAAGAGGATCACATTTCTTCAGACCTATGCAACCATACATTATTACATCAAACAAATCTGGAAAATATACACAATGAACATATTTAAAGTTTTCCTTTTTTTTAAGAACAATTTCAGGCTCTTGAATTAATATCTCAAAAGAAAAAAAAAGCTTCGGTATGTACACAGACTGTGATACAGTAAAACTCTGATTATCCAAACCCCCGATTTGCCAAACCGGCCATCCTGTCTGGAGGCCTAGTGTTATTGATTTCAAGTACTCTTATTATGTACAACATAAATTTGTTAACCTACTTAACGATCAGCTTTCAAATCCTACTGACCAAAGTATATCTATTTTTATTCATTCTTCTATTGCCTTATATATTGAATAGATTATCACCTTCTACATAAATGTCTGATCATTGGTTGCATCAACAGTTTTTACCGCTTTACAAAAGAGTCGTTTTTTTCCGATCACACATTCACAACCGCACGTGAACTTTTTAAGAAAAGTCACCCAGGAATGAATCTGGGCACGAAAAAGACGAACAAGTTGGGAACAACCGAAGAACTGATCCGCTCTCAACCCCAGTCCCCTTGAATCTAGACTGTGACTGTGTGATCATCTTCGGGTGTGTATCACCATTCCCCTCGAAAGGGAACAGATACAACACATGATCATAGCCAAAAGGCCGAGAAGCGATCACAACAGTATGTTAATTAGGCTAGCGCTTGTGTGTCCAGCACACAGGTTATGGCCTTTTATTAAGTGATACCTGATATGAGTGGATTACAGTCATTGTAAAGCTGTGAACAAAACACATTTTTGAATCAACATCTTTCTCTATTTCTTTTCAAAAACTCAAAACTTCTCGAAAGCACCCAAGTTTCTTCAAATCCTAAGATGATTGAATTTGTTTGAAAACAATTACATCATAACAATCAACTGCAAGGTAGAGCTAACAGCATTTCTATTGCACAGATTTTCATACTAAATTAGGCAATGATGCTTTTCGAATTTCCAGTGATTTGATTGGCTAATAGTCCCTACATTGTCTGCAGACATTCTTGCATTAGTGCTCAATGTACACAAATATGAATCTGCTTGTAATGTTACTTTCCCCTGAGTAGAGCTACATAGCGAAGTTGGTGCTATACGCTATCATATGTGTGCACCCAAATATTATAACATTAATCCTTCTTGACACAAATTTGACAAGAAGCACTCAGTTCTTAGTTGCAGTTGAATTGTTTCTCGGACTATCAAGTAATATTTGAGATATGTTTTTGATCAAAAATGTTGAGTTGAGACAATTTATGAATTTAATGGGAACATAACATCTCACTTTTCACAGTATGTTTGTTCTCTCTGCATTGAGACTTGTAAAATGTGCATTGATACCACAGCAACATTTTCATGGCAACCTTGCATAAGTTTTTTGGGTCCCTTTGACCACGTGCTTCAGTTTACAATTGTTTGTTCAACTTTCAACTGTGTGTTCAACTATCTTTGGACCCGACCAGTTCGAATAGTTGGAGTTTTACTGTACATATCTTGGGTCCCTTTGACCACGTGCTTCAGTTTACAATTGTTTGTTCAACTTTCAACTGTGTGTTCAACTATCTTTGGACCCGACCAGTTCGAATAGTTGGAGTTTTACTGTACATATCTTGGGTCCCTTTGACCACGTGCTTCAGTTTACAATTGTTTGTTCAACTTTCAACTGTGTGTTCAACTATCTTTGGACCCGACCAGTTCGAATAGTTGGAGTTTTACTGTACATATCTTGGGTCCCTTTGACCACGTGCTTCAGTTTACAATTGTTTGTTCAACGTTCAACTGTGAACTACTTCATACAGTACACCGTCAAAAGTAGCCATTGAAGCTTGGATTTTTTCGAAGGCATAATATCGCATTGCATGGTGTCTCATAGACAAAAATCAGTTAATTGATGAAAATTTGATTATCTGATTGTTTTTGTTATCGGAACTATCATTGGACCCCACCAGTTCGAATAATTGGAGTTTCACTGTTCATATCTTGACATTTGTGTAGCAATTTGCCGATTTGGCATAGCGTTTTGCTATCTGATACGGGATAGAGCAATAAATAGTATTAAAAGAAATAGCACAGACTGCACAGTACTAGCAAATCGCACTTCAGAGAAGACTACAGAGTATGTGGGTGTCAAAAGTTTATAACTTTCTAAGCTATATTTTCATCAAAGATTAAATGTTGGTAAAACTTCAAATATCCCAAATGATCTCTTGTTCACTTATGAATGATATAACACTCAACTTGAGAGTTTGAATATAAGATGTCTGTGGCCTAAGAAGAATTAACCGATGGCATTCCAAAATGTCAAGATCGTTCATACAGGTTTGGCATATGACAAATACCGATGCATGTTCATCTCGACAAACCCTACTTATTATGAACATAAGGAAAATCCCCTGATGGCGGCGTACCGACAGTACAAAATGTAACATCTGGTGCAAAATCACTGCAAGCTATGTAACAGATTTGTAAGTCAGAACCTGTTCCTTTACAGGTCTTAAAAACAAAAGTACAGCAGTGAGTGACACAGGAGACTTTTAGAACTTGATGTGAACAAGTTAGAAAGAAAATTTACAAATAACGATGTAAAATATTTCTGCTACTTTTTCTCGGCCACAGAAGTATGCCTTTTTAATTTCATCAGTCAACATATGATCATATCGATATGGCCAAGGCACCTGTGTTTTTTTTGGGCATGGCAAATTACATATTGCCTTGGATTTCCATCCATATGAAATGACATGTCACAATGTCATTTTCAGAGCTTTCAAAAAGGCCATCTACGAAATTCCAAAAGATGAAAGGATATCTACAGTAGGCATCTTGTTTTTTCAAAAGTGAGGTAAAAACAAGTACAGGAGTTAAAGTAAGCAGCAACTTTATCACCCTTTTTCTTTATCATGTTAATTTAAGCCAAGCATATTCTCAGATGTGTAAGGAACAATGTTGAAGTAGAACAGTCAAGATCATTATGAGGCTCAGGTTATGCTACCTTTAGAAACTTTATCAAAATTTGGTAAATTGATCAATTTTAAAGGCAGTATGGCAACTGTTAAGGGTACTGTCTAATTATTTGAGCCCTGCATAAGTCAGTCTAGATCATCACTTGACCAGTTAATGGAACACACAAGTTGGTAGCTGTATGAAGCACTTGCAGTGCAGTAATAAAACATTACAGTGATAAATGAAAGCCAGATGCTGACGTTGGTACTTTTATAGAATACTTACAATTTAATGATTACATCCTCGTCTTCTTCCAGTGTCTTTGTTTCTATCGTTGCAAGTTTTACAATAGGTTCAAAATGAATGTCTGGACTACTTGGCATCTCCTCCTAGAAAGACAATTGCGAGAGAAAACTCTGTCAACTGATTAAGTTTATCATAGATTAAGAGGGATGGGCCCATACTTTCCCTCTCCCTTCATCAGTTTGTGTCCTTAACTTTATTTAATGCTACATTAGCGTTCTCACTTTGCAGGAATCGGATCACACCATCAGTGAAATCACAAAGTCCTGGACTAGTTGAAGGGTTAGGCTCCTAACTCCTAGACTTGGCCACTAAACTTAGGAAATAAGCAGGCCTAGCCTGGGCCTAGTAGTAGTAGCATGGACACTTCGAATTCCGGACACCTAAGCCTTAAAACACCCCAAAACTATATCTTCTGGTATAAATCACCTGAAAATATACTTGATATGGTGGGAGAAGTGTGTTATATTACGATACAAGGCCAAACTTTCTTTCCTGCAAACTGTTTTCACATTGTATTCCAAGAAGATTCTTGTGATTGTGGAACTGGTATTTCTTTGCTAGAGTATTGCGAATTTTCGGACACACAGTCCCACAGTGTGGCGCTGGTGATAAAATTGGTGGCGCAGTTGCTCTTTCAGTAATTATAACAGACTTCATAGATCTCTGTCATTTTATTGACAAATATGTACGTATTTACTTGCACACGGGTCACTTTGGAGAGAAAATAACTGTAGCTTTGTACTTTTTGGTGAAATTTGGCTCTTCCTGTAGGTTGTCATGGTGAAATCGTGTATTTCTTAGGGGTGTCCGAAATTCGTAGGTGTCCGAAATTCGCAATACTGACTATAGTAGTTCATGCACACAACAATATCAGTGAGATCACCATAAGTGCTGTGCATTTGAGGAACATATTTGCTGTGAGCATTGTAAGGTAGGTCTTCCTCTTATACTGCTAAGTTGGGGCTAGTGTAGACCGAAGATCATAGTTATAGCCTAGTAAAACTTTAAGTTAGGTTTAAGTTAACCATAACATACTTAGCCTAACTCAATTACGAGGCTAGCCTAGGCTACGTGGGAATGGCTGCAATATAACTGTAAGAGAAAGAGTTTTCTAAATTTATCCCCCAATATACTTAATATAAAAATACAGCTGGTGACAAGTTGACAAATTTTACATCAATTCAAACCATTTCAGCCACCATAGCCTACTCTGCAAGAAAGGCTAGGCTAAATACTGTAGTTCAACATTACTCATTAGGCTCAGTAGTCGAGGATAGCGAGAACATTCTTCCTCATTCCATCGCCTAAGTAGCATTTTATATAAATCATATAACGAAAATGACGCAAAAATATAAAAGATAAAACCCTTTCAAAATAATTAACAACCTTAACTTCGTCACCAGCCATAATGTTATCCCGATGGAATTAGATTCTTTCTCTCTGTAGATAATAATGTCAGCTATTACCAGGTCTCTTTGTACTAGTTTCGATATGCAAGTAGTATAGGCTATACAATATAGTAGAAATCATACACTACAAACAGTGTGCATGTTGTTACACTCGCGCGAAAAGTGCAAATTTGATAATGTGACCCACCGGAAGCAGTACAAACTGTACGGGTACGCTCTATGGAAAAAACGTACGCTTCTACTAGTGTTAGTGTAGTATGACATTTTATTCCAACATTGATACCTAAAGCAGCAGTCAACAACACCTGACAAGACCCCTTCCCCGTAGACCCTACTTTCCCCCGAAGAAAGTGTATTTGCCTAGGTACACATCAGAAACAATGTTGCCCATTTGAGAACAAGGAACATTGACCCTCAGCCGCATGTCATGAGTTGGATATACCTTCGGGCAAGGGCGTAGGAACCGGGGGGGGGGGGGCTGGGGGGTGCCAGCCCCCAGTGAAAAATATGGTGGGGCGGAATTATCATTCCGCCCCCCCCCCGCTTCGCAAGTCATAAAACCCCTTTTTCATTTCCAATTGAGAAAAAAAATCTCATTTGGAGCACCAAATTGCATCTAAGTCCAGGTGAAAATGCAAAATTATTTACAAAATGGAGTGGGTGTTGAAGTGTGCTATATTGCACCAAATTGCATCTGAGGCCACTTGGAAATGCAAAAATTTCCAAAGGGGGAGGACCCCTCTCCCAGGCCGGCCATCAGTCTTCAGCCCCCCCCCCACTCAAAAGTACCTTCCTACGCCACTGCCTTCGGGTTATACAAAGGAGAGGATGGGTTGGGGTTAGTGCTCAGAAAGTTAGTGAGAGCGAAGTCTACAATATGTAATATCTATAGAAATGGGCGTGACGTCCTGTCCTCAAAATGAAACAACTGGCCTCATGGTACATGTACGTAAGTACCCAATATACCTTCGAAACCAGTGAACATAGCGCGTGTACAACAGTTGCTATGGAACGCCAACAATAAAGCAATTTGTCAATACTTCCTTGGTTGGCCATACAAAAATCAGTGCAACGCAATTTAATTATATGTTTAAATGTGGCAATTAAAACTGACCCACATGCTTATAACATGCCTCATGGTACATGTAAGTGCAAATATACCTTCGTAACTGGTGCAGGTAACGCGTGTACAACAGTTACAATGGAACGCAAACAATAAAGCAAGTTGTCAATGCTTCCTTGGTTGGCTTTCAATGCCATCAAATCAATGCAACGCGATTTAATTATATGTTTCAATGTGGCAATCGAATAACTAACCCACATGCTTATAACAAAACCAAGCATGTTATTAAGCTTCTAGTTGCATTTACTTTGAAATCGTCACGAACTGGCAAAGGCGTAGGAGCCTAATTTGATTGGGGGGGGGGGGGGGGCTGTAACGACTTTCCCGAAAAACATAAACCAAAATTTTTCAATTTTTTTTTTCAATTTTTTTAAAGTGCATATCATATAGGCATTCATCGGTTATAACATCACATGCCAATAACATACAATCATTCTCCGTGTTATTACCCTTCCATATTGGTTAGAATTATTGGGGAAGTCGTTCAATAATAATGATAATAATAATATAAGTTTAATCATTGAAAAACACATTGCAAATTATTTTTCTTTCAGTAGGTGCCCGAAAAATTCTCAGCATATTGCCCGAATTTTCACAAAATTTTTGGGTTGGGGGTGCATCCCCGGCCCCCCCCCCCGCCTTCTACGCCTATGCGAACTGGTGATAGTTGCAGAACGTACTCATGCCAGTAATGAGGGAGGGCGTTCTTGGGGTTGGGACCAACCCTCCCGCCCTCTCTGAAAACTTGGAAAAATTACCAAATGAAAAAGGGAAACAAATTACCAATTCTTCTCCATGTTAATATATTTCGATCTTTCAAATCACTTTAAAATATGATTTCGGTTCAATTTCTTCATTCTTTGTTCAGCAATATGTAAACTCGGGAGCATGCTTTACGGCTATTAGTAGCCTATTTAGATTTTTAACTTGTAGTGCTTTCCAGCTTAATTCCGTGCTGGCAGATTCGGACGGCTAAATTGCATGGGTTCGTCAGATATTCCCATCCGATACGCCGGAAAATTGCTTAAAGTTAACATTAAGTTTTACAATAAAGTAATGCATGTTTCCGCTTGGTACAAAAAGACAATGCTTTTCTGCCACTAAAATATAAACAAAAATAAATCAATCAATCAACAAACTAACAAAAAAACAAATATCAATCAATCATTATTAATGACCAATGTAATTTATGACATATATGCCGTAGATATAGAAACCACCCCCGTACCCCTCCGATGCATTGACCCCCCCCCCCCCTCCCCACGCCCGTCTCACCTAATGTGCCATCGTGTTATAGGTTAAAACTTATTTCTTTTAATCCCAGAACCCTCGAATAACTCCCTCCGTTTGAAATTTTACAAAGGAACATCCGTGCATGGACGTAACCAGTAGAGTATGATATTTTGAATTATTTTAGCCCTGATATATATGTCGTAGAGGTATCAATGATGTGAATTTTAAATCGACCAAGACTATATGCTATATAAGCCGAAGTCTGATCTGCTTGGGAGTTTCGTACAGGGGCATACAGACCGGGTGGGGGTGTCACCCACCTACCCCAGAACATTTCAAAAGTCGATCCCAAATCAATATCTTGTCGGTCCCAATATTGATGCCAACTTCAGCGTGGTCTTACACCCAGGGGCGTCGTGCGAAAATAAATTTTGGGGGGGCCCGTGAGCAGGTGATGACTATCTAAGCGGAGCGCCACCACGGGTTGGCGCGCAGCGTACAAGAAAATTTTTCGTCTGGCAGACCCCTCAGATTGCAGGAAACGGCACTTCCCGTGCCTTATGGCAGTAAGCAACACCCCTAAAATTGATCAAAATTTCCGGCAATTTTTTATTTTGGGAAATATTCTCGAAGGAAGTGATCGCCATTTATTCCTCAGTTTACCACTTCCTCGTCTCCCAGAAGCGCCCAAAATTTAAGAAATCGAAACATTATTGTGCTGGCTGATCCATGATCGCCGCCCATGCCCGTGAGAAATGGTGACTGGGTGAAGAAAGAGCTATGCCGTTTGAAAACATGGGCAGAAAAAGCGAAAGTAGCGAAACCTAAGGTAAAACGTGCGATAATGAAGTGATTATTTTCCAGGTTAATTGTGACTGTATTTGAAATGATTATTATTATTCATTTTTTCGAAACTACCTATCAGATCATGAGGAAAATTTATCCTGGTGGACCTTTTAGCGAACTGATTACAAGAAGTTCACATGGAGTCCCATAATCTCTGTTCACTACATTTATCTTAACTTTCCGAACTTTGTTAGAGGCTTAGAAAAATTTGCCATTTTTTCATGGAAAATTGACTGACTTTGGCAAAGGTAACAGGTTGCACTTACACTGGGACTACGTATATATAATATTGTTCAACGATGGCAGCGTTGATGGCACATTTGGTTCATTAGTTATCAACCAGTAATTATTTAACTGTTTCGTTTGACTGAATATCAACAACCATTGACCAAGCAGTCAACAGAAGCCCGATTTCTCGTAGGCCCTACAAGAAATTCAGTCGTGACACTGTTCGAAAACACTTTTTTTTTAAATTATGACAAAATTTTATGACACCTTTGACAAAATTTGGGGGGGCCCGTGCCCCCCCGGGCCCCAATGGGCACGACGCCACTGCTTACACCATGCATGAAAGTAAGAAGAGAACAGTAAAAATGAAAATTATTACTCCAAATTACGACAATATTTCCCAGATTTAGATAAATATATGCTCCAGGTATTGGAGGCTATACCCCCCCCCCCCCTAGACCCCTACAAATTGGGATTTAAAATATATTCCGGAGAAATCGAATTCCTCTATCATATGAACTTTTTGTACTCAAGAACACCTTGTCATTCCCGAAATCGCGTACCCCGCCCTTTCCCGGCCCCACCTCCACTTGAAAAATGTGAGAAAAAAAAGGGTAAATGGACAGCCACTGGTTTCGAACCAACACATTGTTTTGTGGGGGAGGGGTTCATTCGTACGTTCCACTTATACAGGCGGATCATTCTTCAGTACTTAATGTTGATTGCTGAAAACTTCAAACATTAACGCCATTTTTTCTGCTTTAAACTGCAAGGAGAATTTTATATGATTTTCTCTTTCTCTCTCTCCACATCT